>CM076733.1:16773238-16922594 GCA_038501795.1 Pseudopleuronectes americanus | reverse complement strand
GTGGAAGCGAGTCACGAGGAAGAAATAAAACGAGGGAAGGGAGGGTGGGGGAGGCACCCGGAGCCACGCTTTTTTGATGAAAGGGGGAGTGATGCTATTGAGGGGGGAGCAGGGGGGAAAAAAGGGGGTGCGGTGGAGAAAGGAAAAAAAGGGAGGGCAGAGATGGGTGAAGGATTAGAGTACTAAATTTCTGTAGATTCGTTTTACAAAGATCTGGCTCTGTCAAAGCGGATACGGGGGGACCGGAAGTGCAGCGGAGAGGGGCGGGAAGGATCGGGTCAAGCGGTACGAGCGAGGGAGGGAGCAGGAGCGGTAGCGAGGTCGACCTACAGGAGAGCAGCTTGGGAGGGTGAGGGGGCGGCGGCGGGGGAGAGGGGCGCGGAGGGAGAGGGGGAGAATGGCATTGGAGGCGGAGCAAAAGGTGTGTGTATCTGTGGACGGCCCGTTGCGAGGGAAGAGGGAGGAGAGTGTAGACCCCGTCGAGGGGGGAACCTGTGAGCGTATGTTCGCCCGATCCGGATCTGGGGTCAGAGAATAGCATAAAAGAGAGGGGGGACGCCCGGCGGGTTGGGGGGACAAGTACCGGAGAGAGCGATGCGCTCCAGGAGGGGCATGGCAGTGGGTGAGGTGGTGGAGGGGTGGGTGGGATCGAGAGGACGAGAGGGGCAGCGGGGGGAAGCAGAGCGGAGGGGAAGGCGGGGTCGAGTAGGGGAGGGGGGCTGCGGGTTTCGGTGGGTAAGTTAACTCTCGTGTCAACTGGTCTTGAGTTCGAGCGGGGGGTTCTTTAGCATTTGTTTCGGATCGTCTTCTTCCTAGTACTTCGTCTTGTTGGTAGTGCCTGACTAATTTGGGGTGACTCACTGGTTACCATGGTTCGTTACCGAGTTCGTCGTGTACGCGTCAGTAGCGGTATCTTTACTGTTATCTTGAATTCGTACAGGTTTTTCATATATGAATGTTTTTTATGTTGGCGTAGTTGCAGAAGTTGCCGTTCTACAAGTTGGGTCACTTCGTCCGATGGATGTAGGATTGTTAGTGGCCGTCCCTTTGCGGCTGAACTAGGGTTTCAGGTTAGCCGGGCTATAGGGCGTATTGTGGTATGGAGGCCGTACCACGATGTAAAGATATAGGAAATGCCTCGTCGCATAATGGAGGAGCATGCCACCCAACATGGGAAGAGGGACAATGGCCACATATACCGACGTTTATTTCGAGTTGGGGTGGGCTCGGTGGTTTGGCGTATCGTTTATCAAGACTTAGGCGGTGGGGGTCTTCTTGTTCGTCGCAGCAGTGTGTAGTGGGTGTGATCGATGTGAGGACGATGTTAAGTGCTCTTTACGGAGGCTGCAGTGGCAGTGGGGGTAGGTGTGAGTGCGAGGATAGGGTGAGACAGTAGTAAGTTATTTTTTATTGGTTTTTTTCTTAGTGTTTTACGTATTCTCAAGAATTTTAAGTAAATACGTGATCTGTTGTTTGCATTGGTTTGTGGTTTTGGTCGACGGTAGACGTCCTGTGCGCTTGTCCGAATGCATGGTCGGTAAGTGCATTCGCCGGGAAGAGGGGTGTAAAAAAGTACATGCTGCTATTCAGAAACAGTAGAAAAAAGGAGAGGGAGTAAAATCAGTAATCGCATGTTATAGAATTCGCAGTGGGATCCGTCGAACCGGTATGCACCAATATCTCCCCATGCTCCTACGCAATCCTACCCACTTTTCAACACCCCACTGCGCACATTTTGGTAGACCTTTAATTCCTCCCCTTCCCCTTTCTTTCCAACTTACTCCTATACCTTTTATCTTGTGTTTAAAAAAAAAAAAAAAAAAAAAAAAAAAAAAAAAAAAAAAAAAAAATAAAAAAAAAAAAAAAAAAAAAAAATTTAAACAAAAAAAAAAATAAAGATTATAAAAATAATAAAAATAAAAATAAAAAAAAAAACAAAATAAAAATTATAAAAAAAAAAAAAAAAAAAATTAAAAAAAAAAATTAAAAGAAAAAAAATAAAAGGAAAACTCTGTGTTCCACAGGTTGGTGACGGTATCCCTAAAATCTTTTTACTTCCTGTTATAATATTAATTCTATCTCTTTGTCTGATGCTCTCAAGCTAGAATGGACATTGTTCAGCTCTTTATATCCGACCTTAGGTATCATGTGGGAAAAACCCACCGGTTTTTCCCATTGACATTTTACTTTATGCTTTCTGCCTTATAGTATGTTTGTCAATTTCGTAGTTCTATGTAAAATCTTTATGACTTCCCTCTCACTCGTGATTTCCTGATATTTTTTGCAAACAAGATCTTTCATTTTGCGTTGTTAAATTTATAGCTGTATTACATTTTCTCCATAATTTGTTTGGTTGACTTCCTACTTGAAGAAGAATTTGAATATGGCCAGGTTTTACTCGTGGTCTCAGCGCGAATTAACTGCAACTTCCTTGTTGCACAATCTGAGATAATGTTTTGTTAAATGATTTCTTCACATGAGTGCGTTATTACTTTATTTTCGGGCTTGTGCTGCTGTAACACATTAGATTAATTCAATGTTGTGGAACATGCACTTTCACAGAACATGACACATGGGACAAAAGTTTTCAATCTTGTTGATGATTTTTGTGACTATTTGTTTCTTTAAATCCTTTGAAGGACGACGCTTTTAATGGTATGTTAGAAACCAACAATCTATAGAACGCTTAATAGAACACACATTTTATGGGAATTGGGCTTTTCTAAGAATACATAAGTTAATCCTATTATTGTAGGTGATCGATCAGAGGGAAATGCAGATGATAATCCAGGTGTTGTCGACCTTCCCTCTGCCTTTACCCGCTCCTTTACACAAACTAGGGGAAACCTACTCTCAGGCTGAACAGTAGCTTCCTTGTGAACCTCGATGACAGCGCTCTGAGACGCACACCTCATCCTATGATTCAATGGGCTTAGGAAACAACTTAACATAGAAATCACAAATGTAATCGCTTGAGGCGAGAGAAGTAAACATCGCTTCTTATCAGCACTTTAGCTGTCCAGCGGCATCTATTTAGACCTCTATTTAGTACATCATGATTGATATCCTAAGATAATTACATTTTTGGCAACAGTAGTGAGAACATACCTGAATCCACTCTTCTGAGGAATTTTTGCTTAATCTGTCGAGAGCAGATTCAACAAGCAGTCATGGAGGTAATTAACATAATACACAAAAACAAGCGTTTAACGTCATCTGCAGACGTGTGAGCGCTCGGTTCTTCTGCCTCTTTGCTACAGTAGTTGGGATTCTATCCCCAAACGATTTCGGCAGACAGGTGCTCAGTTTAGCTGGTTTCGCGTCGCTTTCCCACTGTGTGGGACAACAAAGTGTTTAAATCTGGTTTGTTGGTTTGGTGTGTTAATAGTTATGCATGTATTTCTATCTAATCATATGACGCTATTATATTTTTTTTTGTTGTTTGTTTTGCAAGTTTGTCGCGAGGTTGGACGTTATGTTTTTTGGTTTATTCTACGAATCTATAAAAGCAAACCAGTTTTCCCCATCGCCGGGATCTCTGTGGTTCCAGCTTGATCCATCCACAGACACGAACGGGAGTTGATGTGTCGGACACCTATGGAACAGCACAACGTTTATCTATTTCCTGAACTTCATCCAGATCAATATCATGGATAGACCAATCAAGTTGATTTTTTCTTATGTTTCGAACATCTCGTGGGATAGTGCTTGATCATCAACTAGATGTTTTAGATGGTCGCGTTATTTTGAGATTTCCATAATGATGAGATAAGGCTTCATTTCGTTATTGTCGTTCTTATATTAAAGTCACTCCACTTCATGATTGGACACCCATCATTGTCTTACTACGGGCTGAAGGACAACATTTTTATTTGTCACTACCTCTGTCCTACAAGGAAATTATCTTTATTTATCCTAATTCTCCTTATTTTTGTGTGTAATGTTCATGTTGGCTGGTTAATACACTCAATGGTTAACTTGTCTGGTTATTACGGTCAGTGGAAGATTCTTTTTGGTTGAACATAACTTCGATCTGAGAAATTTACTGCTCCTTGTTTGGGTCTGACTAAATAAGGATATTTTTGACTCAATGGTTTGGTTAGTGATTAGGGTCTTTTGGTGGTGTTTTTTTGTTTCTTATATTTAAATGTAATAAGTCCTTACATAGCATAGGCAATCACTTATTTTCATCTTGTTGCATATTGTAGATTGTAACGTAAGGTGTGCGTGGGTCTTGTCAACAGTCAGTAGAGCTGTGGTTTACGATTCAGGGGTAATTCATCACTTTCGGACTGATGGGAGTCTCCTGTGGTTCATTGCTTCGAGTCTCTCTATTTATACGCCAGCACCATAATCAGAAGGTTCAAGTAACAGAATAGCTTACCGGTCCTATAATCAAACGTACTTCTTTTAGTTCATTGAATTGCATTTTGGTTAAAGGCTTTTAAAAAACACCACTATTAATGCTAAAGAGTAACGCACCAATATCGTGTTTTCTCTCTTTTTTGGTGGCGCCTGCCTTTCTTTTGAAGGTACCAGGTGTAACCAGGACAAGTATAGTGCCAGTTGAACAGGTTGACACCATGGCGCTTTTCACAAGGCATGTTGGTTTAGTAGGTGAATAATTATCATGGTCAAATCCACTATTATGGCATAATTGGGATTCCTGTGTATGGATTATACAGTTGTTAATATGTGTCTCTTGCTTCCTTTAATTCCATGGCCTCCGGGAGTGATAATCGAGATTACATGTATCATGATCTTCCAAGACCCAGTCACATGATTTTAACAGTGTATTATTAGTTTGCGGACGTATCGTGGCTCTTGAAAGCCCCTATTTCACTGCACCGCAGGGTGCGTGGCTCTCTACTTAATGTCCTTGTTGATAAGTGCATCACTGATCGGTTTGGCCTCCCATCCTCCGTAAGTCCGGGCAGAAAAAACACCTGTCCCATGTGTAGGCAACAACAATCTTTCTCACAACCTGGAGGACTTCATCGTCAAGACTGTACTGAAAATACTCTCGCAGACGGGAGGATAATATCTTCTAATTGATTCAGCCTTGGATGTAGGGTTCGGGGGGGTGTTGAGTGGGAAGGATATTACTGTTATGGTCATTTGAGTCCCTGGGTGGTCACCCTTCTCTCCCATCTCCTCTCTCTCTCTCTCTTTTCTTGTTACAGAAGATCAGCAGAAAGATAAAATGCTGTTTACTTTTACATTTATGTGCGCTGTGTGGGGGGGATTTAAGAAACTGAACCTTCAATAGAACTTGTAAACACAACACATCACAATAGACATGGAATTCGTTGTGATCAACTTTTAACAGCTTTTATTACTAGCTATTTTGCCGTTTCTTAAAACCAATGGGGCGTAGAAGAAGCTTGTTGTTTATGTTTCAACTGTGGTGCTTGTTTTGGACGGTAAGATTGTTGCCCGTGTTTCTTTTCTTTTTGATCGTGCAGGACCTGTCCGCCTGTCCATCGGTCGGTCTCCGTTTGGAGGTGCGCCAACGGTTCTTGGTTTTTTTGTTCAGTTATTTCTATAACTTTTGTCAATATAATTGTTATCGCCACTGTTTTACTAAGAACGAAAGTTAAGATTGTCTTATTTCTTTCGCGGGGCGTGGTTTTGTGGTTGTTAAGAGAGAGTGAGAGCGAGATGTGATCGTGTCGTTGGGAGAGTGTTGTTTGTGTGTACGGTTATTCGTATTAGCCTTTCTATATTCTTCTTCTGATCATGTTTTTCAAACAGTGTGTCGCAGGGGGTGTGTAAAAGGTGTTGTTTGCCTGTGTTTTGTGGTTTTGTTGTGGGGTGGGGGTGTCGTGATCGTGGGTGAGGATGCAGGGATTTGAGGTGCGGCTGGCCGAGGGTTTTTTGGGAGGGGAAGTGGGTTCAGTTCGTTGCGTATGGGTTTTGGATTCTGCACTGAGTGAACCAATAAGGGCGGGCGGTTTGTGCAGGGCGAGAGCGGAACCGGGCTGGGTATTGGGTCGTTTTGATGCCACTTCTGCGCGACATTGTTTACCCTACCTGATTATATTGTCTGACCACTCCATTATCTCTGTGTCACGACTGTTTCACAATCGGTTGTGATGGTACAGCACTCTTCTTCAACTGCTCACCTGTCACGTGCTTCTCTACTCTCCAATTTGTCTAAGCTTCCTATCCCCACCTATATTGGTCTACACTCTATCTTCCGCCCCTACCCGTTATATTTCTCCCTGTTCTGCCCATTAATCTACCTCCATTTCCTATGTTAGCCACCCAGTAGTTTGCATTACTAAGGGGTGTTAACGGTCATTTGTAGCCTCTTGCTATTACGTGGGCCGTTAGGGTGAAATGCTTAAAGGATAGAGGGATAGAGATGCGACTACCTGTGTGGGGAAGGGAGAAGAGCGGGGGAAGAACTGCGGAATAGCTCAGAATAGCGCCTCAGCCGAGGGCTGGGAGCGCGCGTGGGGGAGGGGTGTGTGTACTTCTTCTTCTTCTCCCGTCTTTCCCGTACTTCGATCTTTTACTATTTCCTTCTTCTTTATACATTATTTCACGTTCCTTCTCCTTACATTTATTACATTATTCTTTTTCATCGTTTTTTTTGCGGGTCTAAGGGACTGTATCTCTTTCATTCTTCGGTGGAGGTGAAATAAAGAAGTCCTGGCTGAATAATACAAAAATACATAATCCTTAGAAAGAATTAACTAACTAAAAAAAGCAGGAATAAATAATAACAATAAGTATATAAGGATTTTATAATCTTACTTAAACCTTACAACTTAAAGGCAAACTTTCGTCAAAAAAAAAAGAATATATACAAAAAATAAAAATTATGTACAAAAAATGCAAAAAAAAAAAATGTAACACAATAATACACACTGACATAAACTATAAACCAGCAGGGCTCGCAAACTTCGGTGGTGGAATCAGTCGGAGCTGAGGACACCGCTTCGCTGCACGGTACATACATATGAAAGGGTTTTCCTGGCATGCTCTCTCTGGATTTTCGGTAGTGTCTTGTAGTAATTCCGCTGCAGTACTTTTGACACTCTCATTGAGGATGCCGCGTGCATTTAGAGGGACACATATTCGTACTATGGTTTGGTAGCCGAACATTCCAACTGCTGCCTCTCCCCTCAAACTGGAGTGAATTCACAAGGTAAGTAGGATGAGTTTTTAATTACTTCTCAGTGTTTGTATAACTTGCACCATTTTGATCCATTTGGGAAATGAGTTTTATTGTTGGCTTTGGACTCGCTTTTTACGCGTAACTATTCATAGTACGCACGCCACGGTATCATTATCTTTTCTGTCGCGTGGGCCATTTCTGGTTGGTTGTGCGCGTGTCAAGAATGTTGTGGCGCGCTCGTAGTACGACTCAGTGTCAATAGTGAGGTCGCCTTATGTGTTTCAGAATATTTATTATTTTTTGAATAAAGGCTCTGAATGCGTATTCTAGCAGACCAGCCGGGACGACATACGATTATTCTCACTTTTCATAGTACTTTTTCCATTGACTGGTGGGGTTGATGTCGTAGTTGCGCGCCTCGAAGATGGGAGTCCTCTTATTCGGTTAGGTTGAGTCCTGAGGACGGCTGTAGTCGTTGAGTGTTGTGCAATTCTGCGCCTAGAGCTTGGGCATCGTTATCAATCTCTGGGCCTGGAACAATATTTGTGGTAAGGGAGTGAGCGGGGTGGAAAAAAAGAATTCACAAGCGGGGAGTTGGGGGGTTTGTTTTCTGGGCGAGGTTGTAAGAGTTTGACATCTTTGATGTATTGTTTCTTTTCAGCGGTCTGATCTGTGCTACTCTGGGTGGGTAATTGTGGTTTATCGTCATTGCATTCAGCAAGAAGAAGGCAATCCAGCATCTGTGCGGCTCATAAGGAAATCATATAGGAACACACTAAAGGATTGGTAGAGCTTCATCCTTCGTGTTCTTCTTGGATTGTTGGCCTCCTCCCAAAGTAAACGCCCTTCTTTAATGCTGCATTGGTTGCACCATGCACCATTAACTTCTACTTCTCTGTGGTAGTGTGTGCATGTAGGCTGGTGTGTGCTCGTGTGCGGGATGGCGCTTTGTTTGGTTCTCTCTCACGTCTCAAACACAGATCATTGATTTACTTCCATGTGGGCCACTGCACCTCGTTGTGTGACTCCTACACCTCACTGAGCTTCATTAGCTCTATCTGGTCTCTCAGAGGTGCTAAAATATCTGAGCACGATGGTGGTTGTTGATTATCACGTTGTTTCAACATTCACATAACACGTCCGTCCTGTCATCTCACAACCTCCCCGGCACTGTTCGAGGCCTGGTGACTGCTCATATCCTATCATGCTCTGCTATGATCTATGAGCTCAGTATATCCGTTTTAAAGATATGATCGTCCTTTTCTTCCTCAGTCCGGACTTGTGCATTTATGAAGAGTCTATTCTCCACGTGTGTGCTGTAGCCAATATGGAAAATGTGCATGTGATCGCACATAGTGTGAGGATATCTGCGAGCTCAGGCAGTGCATGTCCAGGGACCCGAGTAGAAAAGATTAAATATATGTCTTTGTTGCCGTTCAGGAAGTGTGGACTGGCCTGCATGTGTAGCTCTGTCGGCGCTACCGTGGGTTTCACCTTTTCGTTAGTACTCACCAAGGAGGACCACACTCCTTAAAAGTTCACTGAACGTGTGTGTCTGGCCTGAGTCGTGCATCTGCTGCGACGAAGCCGTCCGGCGCTTTTGGCCCGAGTCCGATATAATTCTTGAGCGGCAGGTTGTTGGTTGAATCTGTGGTATTATGGTTTTGAGTTTTTGTGTCCAATGAGGGATATTTTTGCTAACGTCTCTGGGAGAATCTTAAACTTTTTCATTCAATGCTGTCTCATCTCCAAGTTTTCTTTGAGTGTGGTGGAATTGAAAAATTGATTGAGTTCTGATTGCTTGAGGTTTGTTGAGTGAGTTTGGTGGTTTTTAGGATAGATCAATATGAAGTTGTGGATGTTTAAAATGGAACAATTACCGGTTTGTTTTAGAATAATTACACAGAGGATTTTTGGTTCCATTTCTTTTATTGCTACCTCATTATGTGTAATAATCTTCCTCATTGACCTTTTTCCTGGTCAGCCACTGCTTGAAGTGTTAAGAAGGTGCCTTTATACTCCTTTCTTTGCCATTTTCGTCCAATTAATCTGATGTTTGAAAGGTAAGCATGGCCTGTGTGTGTTGTTTGTTGTGTTTTGTGTTTTTTGTGTTTTGTGTTGTGTGTGTTTGTTTGTTTTGGGTGTTTGTAGTGTGTGTGTGTGTGGTTGTGGTCTATTGTCTTACTAATGTTTTGTTGGGGACCTCAGTGTGTTAATGACACTCACATCTCAGGGGTCATTTTCTTTTTGTCAAATCATTCATAAATTAGGCAATGTAGTAGTGTGTTTTTTTATGGTTAACATTTAATAATCACAAGCCTGCAGGAGGTGGTGAATGTAATGTTAAATGTGATTTCTCTGGGTTTATGGAGACTCAACTGCTTGTGTGTGTTGTCTTGAGTGTGTTGTTATTTTGTGTTATTTCGGCTAGAGAATGGTTTTAGTACGAGCATTTTCCAACCCCGCCACCTGCAACAGACCCCAGGGTGGTTTTTTTGATTGCCGGATGTGCGATGTTTGCGATTGCGAGCGTTTTTCTTCTGTAGACCGACAGGATCGATCTCTTTAAATTGAATTTTTAATTAAAGGGATTTAATGAGGATTTGTGCGTTTTTGTTGTTTGTGATGATTGTTGTGACTTGCTATCGTGCGTTTAACTTTTATAGTGTCCTATTTTATTTTCACCTGTGTTGTATGGATTATACTTATATTAATTGAGAGTATATCATAAGTTAAAGACATTTGTTAGTACCAGCTGGAGGTGGATACAGGGGAAAATATGAGCACTTTGTTTTTTTTCGTAGCTCTGGGGCTGGAAGATAGGACATTTTAACGCTTTTCCTATTTTGCACTTTGAAGAATGTTTTCTTGCTCTTCACGATATATTCTTCAGATATACGGTGTTTGCATGCAACAAGTCCGATTTTTTTTTTTTTTTAATTGGTTATATATCTTTATTTTTGTCATTCTTGTATTTGTGAAGTGCTGTGGTGAACCTGCACAAGACAGACAGTTTTGTGAATAGGAGGTTAGGTGTTTTTTTGGGTGTGGTTTTTGTAACAAGCTGGAGTAAACCAAACACTTTGCAAAGTTTTTAATCACAAACAATGTTGTCTCTTCTTTAGCTTCTTTTTGCACACAAAAAAAGTCTGCCAGCGATTGTTTTGGAGGTGGACTGTGAGATTGCACTGCAGCTTAGAGGTATATTGTGGTGTAATTTTACTTTCACGTGTGCTAGCTCGGTGCTCCTCTGTCTTCCCAGCCGTTTTTTTTCTATAGTCTTAATTTTGTCTGTGATTCCTCCAAGATGCTTCCTGTAATGTTGAGATTTAGTGGATATATCCATTGATTTGCTTTTGTTCTTCACCTATGGATATCCACTTAACATCGCCAACATTACTGGACTGGATTTAGTTCTCGTGGAACCTTGGGTGTTTTTTCCTCTGTAAACAGATAAATGGTGCATGTGTTTGGTGGTCCAGTTATGTTTGTTTATACGTACCACCACAACCACCTCCACCTTTTCAGGTAAAAGGAAACACGATGTGGATAAAAGTTTGTGTGTCGTACCCTTCTCAACGTAGCAACGACTTGAAGGTTCTTTGGTTCCCGCGGAGATGATTTTGTTTTATGTTTCCTGTCTCATGAAGTCCTCTGACATCAGTCAATAGGATGAGGGGGTGGGTTTCCTTGAAACTTCTGTGTTGTGTTTATTTGAGTGACGTATTCCTCTCTCCCCTCTCGGTTCTTCTTTGTAGCTACCCGCATTTTCCACGCCATTCCTCCTCCCTGGTGATGGTGTCCAGTTTGATTAGCGCATTCACGCAGGTTACCATAGACGCACTTTGTGGTGCTATTTTATTGAAGGCAAAAGTTGCAACAGCCTATTTTGTGGAATATTAAACGACGGAATAATCACAGGACTTTATCCTCCCATAAATCATTCTTATACAGTTTGCTTGTTTTTGGAGAGTTTGCCGTTGATCACTTAAAATTGTGTTAGGATTGTTGAACTGTGCAACTAGTCTGATAGCAAACACACCGTAGGGTCAGTGAGATTGTAATGGATTATCCATGGCTGCGTTCTCCACTGGTAGCTCAAGGCTGTATCTCAGTTGTTTTCATTCTGGGATGGTGGGTTGTTTGATGGGAGGCCAACTTTGAATTCAGCCTATGGCTATATCATTGATAGAAAGTTTTCTAACTTTAAAACGGGGCCAGCACACTAGGACTTTTTTTGCGGACAATTAAACTCCAGTGGTGAGGTGTTTGTGGTGTTGTGTGTCATAATAATGGTAGTTTTGTACAGACGCATTTTTTGCCTCAGTGGTGAAACTTCTCTTTCTGTGATGTTTCCTCTTCAGTTGTTCGTTGCCGGCTCATTGGTTTGTGAGTCTGTGGGGTTAACAGTTTTTGTCTGAAACGTTGTGATGAACAACATTGTGCGGTGTTTGGTCCCTGATGCCACTTCAGCTGTCCCGTTCACACTTAGTGGAGTGTTTTTGGTCCTGTTATGAGTGTGTTTGCCATGTATCATTTCTTAGTGGTCATTGGATCAGCCGCATAGTGTTGTTAACTGATCAGAACCGAACTGTGACTCATGTTTGTCATTTGTTGTCATGTGTCTGTGCTTATTAGCATTTTCCATAGAGTTTTAATCTACTTGAACCAATTTACAAATCGCAGGTCTCTCATGGTAAAGGTGTTTTTCTGCCTTATGTGACCAGGAGTAGAGCGGACTTTGGTTGGTGTGGTTCAGGAGTCAGAGAAGGTTGTGCACTGACAGCAGGTGTGGGTGTTTCGATCCCCGGTCTTTCTTTTATCGGGTCTGGGCGATTCCAATGTTGTATGGGACATGTAATCTGAATTCCTAACTTGCCTCTGACAGCTTGTGTCCAAGCGAGATATTAATCAATTTTGGGTGGGTCTATATGGACTTGTGAAATGGCTTTTTTGTCTCTGGGACCATTTTGTTGGGAGAGAACGAAGGGTGAGAATTACAAATCTAAAATACTCACTTATCTCATTGTAATGTTACACTTGGACTGTCCTTGGTTATTTCTGGATTTAACTGTCGCTGAGGATGCAGTCCGTTCTTGAGTTTGAATTCTAAAAAAGCCTCTGATATACAAAATATGTTACAATTACAAAGAACTTCGTGTCTAACAAATGAGATAAAGTATTAATTTTTACCTCGATTCGTCTGTTATTGATCTATCAGGACTGTTAGTTGATGCTTCCATGTGCTATGGCCACTCTCCACTCAAACTGTTTTGAGGTTTCCTGCTTGATGACTTTTTGACATAACTCTTGACGATGGTTTCGTAGTTTTCTGCAGACTGTCACTGGTCCGCATGGGACTTGTTGGTGTGGATCTTGAGTTTTGATTGTGTTTGATGGACTTTGGCAAACACACGGTCACATCTGTGTGTTCTTGCTTTAAATTTTTTTATTTTAACATGTTTAGTGATCACTGTGCTACGCGAGCATCAGGTTCTTTGGGTTTGAAGCTGACGGCCGAGAGGCCTTTTGTGTCCGGTTGGTGGTTTGTGTGTGGAGTTTGTGTTGTTGTGTTGTTAACAATCCAAAACATGCGTGGTTTGGCGTGGTGAAATGCTTTCTATACTTAAATTTTATACACGACAATAATACAACAAATTAAATGTATTATTTTTGCCACGCAGTAATGTCCATGACACCTTTTCAACTATCAGTATATCGAAGCAGCAGTAATGTTTTACTTTGTGCACAATGAGATGACAAGTATGTTTTAGTTTTCTGCAACTTATGATCGAAACTTGTTGTTTTTGTGAGAGGAAGGCCGCACACTTGTTTTTTTTGGTGTGTTTGTCTGGTGTATGTGTGAAATCATAGAAAGAAGACGCAGTTTACTATTTTTAACACCCTTATACTTTTCTCATGTGCAGTCCTGTAGCCACCGTTGACCTTTATATCGTTTCGTATGTGTATACTTTAAGTGTCTCGGTCAGTTTCTGTGATTATGTGTAATGATCACTGAGAGATGCACCTCTAATTATGTCCAGTCATCCTATCGATAAGGACAATTATATATATTCGTCTGCGAGCTTAGTACAAACCTGTCTAGTGAGTACACAGCTGTGACCATTGTTTTCTAATCACAGCTCTAGGCATCCGATCTGCGAATGCAATCTCTTTTGAGCTGTGCCCTCGGCGCGCCAACAGTTTTCAAACTTATCCAAGGTCGCACAAGCAAACACTAGACCTCCATGATGACAACAAATTAAACATATATGGAAACGCCATATCTGCTTCCTGAGAAACGACGTACCATTCACCTCTCTCGCTACCGTGCTGTCTCAAACCGATCTACACGTAGTCACCGCATCGTTCACACTCTTTGTTTTTCGAGTGTTTCATATTCTGTCTTTTCGTGTGTTTAATGAATGTGTTGGGGTTTTAGTTTTTGAATTTAGTCGTGAGAAAAATATCAGAAGAGGATAACAAAAAAAAAAGGAACTTCGACCGACGGTGTCATTGAACCCTTACCAGCCTTGCACTTCTTGTCAAGCCTCCTTTTTGGTTATATATAGGGTTTTATTATTTGTTGACTTTGAGTGTTTAATTTGGGATTGTTGTAATATGTTGTTAATGGTTTGTATGATCATGCACGCACAGAGCTTCTCTATACGATTATACTTCAGGTGTCGTTCAAAGGACTGTCTTTCTTCTAATAAACTTTTTATTAAAAACCTAGAGTGAGCGATCGGGGAAGAAGAAGATCTTGGTGGTCTTGGGTGGGTCGTTTTTGTGGTGAAGTGTGTGTGGGTGTGTACCGGTGTGGTGTTGTTACGTCAGTGTTGGTGCACAAGGAGTGTGGTACGCATACCGGTCGGTGGGCGATGGGTGGGGTGTGGGGGGTGGGGGGGGGAGGGGGGGGGGAGGGTTGGGGGGGTGGGGGGGTGGGGGGGGAGGGGGGGGGAGGGAGGGGGGAGGGCGGGGGAGGGGGAGGTTAGGGTGGGGGGGGGGAGTGGGGGGGGGGGGGAGGGGGGGCGGGAGTGGGGGGTGGTGTGGGGCGGGGGGGGGGGGGTGGGGGGAGGGGTGGGGCGGGGGGGGGGGAGGGGGGGGGGGGGGGGGGGGGGGGGGGGGGGAGGGGGGGGGGAGGGAGGGGCGGGGGGCTGGGGGGGGGGGGGGGGGAGGATGGGGGGGGTAGGGGGGTGGGGGCGTGGGAGGGGGGAGGTGGGGGGGGGGGGTAGGGTGGGGGGGGGGGAGGAGTGGGGGGGGGGGCGGGGGGGGGGGTGTGGGGGGGTGGGGAGGTGGGGGGGGGGGGGGTGGGGGTGGGGGGGGGGGGGGTGGGGGTGGGGGGTGGGGGGGGGGAGGGGGCGGGGGTTGGGGGGGTTTTTTTTTTTTTTGGGGTTTTTGTTTGTTGGTGTTTTTTTGTTTTTTTTTTGTTGGTTTTTTTTTTGTTTTTTTTTTTGTTTTTTTTTTTTTGTTTTTTTTTTTTTTTTTTTTTTTTTGTGTTTTTTTTTTTTTTTGTGGTTTTTTTTTTTTGTTTTTTTTTTTTTTTGGTGTTGATTTTTTTTATTTGGTTTTTTTTTTTGTTTTTTTTTTGTTTTTTTTTTGTTGTTGTGATGAAAGATGAAGTGTCGTCACCGTTTGAGGTTGTGAGCTCTTGGCTGCAGTTCTTGTCATTTAAATTTAAAATCCATATTTACCAAAAGTCATTCAAATTTAAAATCCATATTTACCAAAAGGCTTGACAGAAGTGCAGCTGTGGTTCAATGAACCGAGGGCGAAGTTCCTTTTTTTTTGTTCCTCTTTCTGTTTTTCTCACGACTAATTTCAAACCCCAACACATTCATATAAACACGAAAAGCAGAATTGAAACTCGAGGAACAAAGAGTGTGAACGATTGCGGGACGTGAATGGGTTGAACACACGGTAGCAGGAGGTGAATGGAGCGTTTCTAAGGAAGCTGTTATGGTTCAATATATGGTGTTGCATCATGGAGGTTGTGTGTTGCTTGTGACCTTGAAGTTTGAAACTTTGCGGCCGCACTGCTCAAAGATGCCTCGCTGACAATCAGCTGATTAGAAAACTTGGTCACGCTGACCAAAGACGGTTTGTCTAACTCGCACGATATTTATATTTGCTTATCGATAGATGACTGGACATAATTGATCATCTCTGTGACATTACACATAATCAGCAGTAAACTGACAGACACATAAAGTAACACAACGTTTTATGTCAACGGTGCTACAGGACTGCACATGAAAGATAAGGGTGTTAAAAATAGTTAAACTGCGTCTTCTATGTTTCACACATACACCGACAAACACACAAAAAAACAAGTGCGGCTTCCTGTCACAACCACAGTTTCGATAAAGTTGCAGAAACTAAAACATTCTTGTCATCTCATTGTGCACAAGTAAAACATTACTGCTGCTCGATATACTGATAGTTGAAAGGTGTCATGACATTCTGCTGGCAAAAATAATACATTTAATTTGTGTTTTTGTCGTGTATATATATTTATGTATAAGAGCTTTCGCCCAACCTGCATGTTTTTGGATTGTTAACACGCAAACTCCGGACACAAAGGCCTCTGGCGGCCGTCAGCTTCAACCCCAGAACCTTGATGCTGCGAGGGCGACAGTGTTACTACATGTTAAAGTAAAACATTAAAGCTAGAACACACAGATGTGACGTGTGTTTGCCAAAGCCATCAATCAAAACCAGTCCACCAACAAGTCCCTGGCGGCCGTGACAGGCTGCAGAACTTCATCGTGAGTTAGGTCAAAGTCATCAAGCAGGAAACCTCAAACAGTTTGGTGGAGAGTGGCCATGACATGAAGCATCACTCCGTCCTGATAGAGCAATAACAGACGAGGTGGTAGAAATTATACTTTATCTCATTTGTGACACGATGTTCTTTGTATTGTACTTATTTTTGTATATCAGGGCTTTTTTAGAATTCTACTAGAATGGCTGCATCCTCAGCGTCAGGTACATCCAGAATACCAGGACTGTCCAGTGTACATTAATGAGATAAGTGAGTATTTTAGATTTGTATTCTCTTGTTCCACAAATGGACAGAGTAAAGCTCATTTCCAGTCCTATAGACCACCCAAAATTGATTAATTCTGCTGGCACAGCTGTCAGAGGCAAGTTAGGATCCAGATTCATGGCCCATGACACATTGGAATGCAGACCGGAGGAGCCGGGGATCGAACCTCCGACCTGCTGGTCAGTGCACAACCTTCTCTGACTCCTGAACCACAGCCAACCTATGTCCGCTCTGCTCTGGTCACATAGGAGAACCCTTTACCAGGAGAGACCTGCGATTTGAATTGGTTCAAGTTGGTTTGAAGCTCTTGTGAAATGCTAATGCACAGACTCATGACACAATGACAAACATGAGTCAGTTTCGGTTCTGTCAGTTACTGCGGCTGATCCAATGACCACAGAATGTGACATGGCAACACTCATCAGGACCACGTGTGTGACGGGCAGCTGAAGTGGCATCAGGACACCGCACTGTTGTTCGTCACATCGTTCAGCTGTTAACCACAGACTCACACATGAGCCGGCACGACAACTGAAGAGGAAACATCACAGAAAGAGAAGTTTCACTGAGGCTGCGTCTGTACAACTACGCATTATTATGGACACACCTCACCTCTGGAGTTTAAGGGTCGCTAAAAGTCTAGTGTGTGCTGGCCCCGTTTTAGTTTGAAAACTTTCTATCATGATATAGCCATGGCTGATTCGTTGGGCTCCCATCAAACAACCCCCTCCCAGAGGAAAACAACTGGGATTAGCCTTGGCTACCAGTGGAGAACGCAGCATGGATAATCCATTACAAGCGTCACTGACCCTCGGTGTGTTTGCTATCAGCTGTTGCACAGTTAAATTGTACAATTTTTAAGTGATGCAACTCTTTGCATGAGTAGGAGACAAACTATATTTTGAGCGATGCCCAGTGGACGAGAGCTGGAGCTTTGAAAACACCTTGTTCAAACGATAACATAGTATCGGGGCTTCTAGCCGCTGAAGCTCCACAAACAAGCATCTGTATAAGAATGATTTTTGGAGATAAAGTCGGTGATTTGTCGTCGTTTAATATTCTCATGGCTGTTGGAACTTTTGCTTTAATAGCTCAGAAAGTGCGTCTCTGGTACCTGCGTGAATGTGGAAGCAATCTGGACGCTGGGAGGAGGAATGGGTGGAATGCGGGTGCTTAGACGGGGGGGAGGAGGAATCGTGCCTTCACTAATCACAACACAGATGTTTCAAGGACCCTCTCGTTTGACGGATGTCAGAGCTCATGGAGGGAAACATAAAACAATCATCTCCGCGGGAGACTTCAAGTCGTTGCTGTGAGAAGTCGGACGCACCAACTTGTCCCATCGTGTTTTCCTTTTTGCCGGTGGTGGTGGTGGTGGTGGTACGTTAAACAAACAGAACTGGCTGCACCAGTTATCTGGTTACTGAGGAAACCGCCAAGGTTCCTGAGAACTATCCCAGTTCCCGTAATGTTGGCGCTGTTGTGTGATATCCATGGTGACGCAGCTGGATTATCCACTAAATCTCAACATTACAGGAGAGTTTGGAGGATTCAGAAATTAAGACTATTGAGAAAAAACGGTGGGAGACGTGGGCCGAGCTGCACGTGAAGTAAAATACAGCTCATTACCTCTAAGTGCAGTGCAATCTGTGTCACTCCAAACCAATCGCTGGCAGATTTGTTTGTGTGCAAAAAAGGCTAAAGAAGAGACAACTTTGTTTGTGTTAAACTTTGCAAAGTGGTTGGTTCTCTCCAGTTGGTACGCCCTAACCCTCCTATTCACAACTGTCTGTCTTGTGCAGGTTCACACTGCACTTCACAAATTAGCAAGTATGACTAAATAGAGATATATATCTATTACTGGACTTGTGGCTGCAACCGTATATCTGAGAAATATCTCAGTGAAGAGCAGAAACATTTCTTCATGTGCAAAGTGGAAAGGTTAAATGTCCTATTTTCAGGCCCCAGGCTGAAAAACCATGTGCTCTAGTTTCCCTGTTCCACCTCCAGCTGGTGCTTGCAAATGTCTTTAACTTTGATATACTCTCTATTATATAAGTTATTCCATACACAGGTGAAAATTGGCCTTAAAAGTTAAACGCACGATAGCAGAGTCAACAATCAACAAACGCTCAGTCTCATTAAATCCCGTTAATTAAAAGGTCTTTAGAGCGATCGATCCTGTCGGTCTACAGAAGAGTAAACGCTGCTCGCACTCGCACTCCGGCATCAAAGACCCCCTGGGGTCTGTGGCGGTGGGGGGTGGGTAAATGCTGTTCTAAATCTCTCTAGCGAATACACAAATAAACACACTCAGACACACACAAGCAGTTGAGTTTCCATAACCTCAGAGGAAATCACATTGACTTACATTCACCTCCTGCAGGCTTGTGTTTTTATTGTTAACCATAACTACTACTTGCCTAATTTTGAATGATTTGCAAAAAGAAGACTGGTCCCTGTGATGTGAGTGTGTTAACAGAGTGAGGTCCCCAACAACATGAGTAAGACATAGACCACACACACACACACACACACAAACACACACACACACAGGCCAGGCTTACCTTTCAAACCTCAGATTAATTGGGTGAAAAGGGCAAAGATAGGAGTATATGGTTCTTCTTACACTTCAGCTGTGGCTGACAGGAAAAGGTCAATGAGGAAGATTATTTCTAATGAGGGTAGCAATAAAAGAAATGGACCAAAATCCTCTGTGTCATTATTCTACCGGTAATTGTTCCAGTTTATCATTCACACTTCATATTGATCTGATCCTGAAAACCACCAAACTCACTCAACAAACCTCACAGCAATCAGAACTATCAGTTTTTATTCCACCACACTATGAAAATCTGGAGCTGAGCAGCTTTGAATGAAAAGTTTAAGAGTCTCCAGAGACGTTAGCAAATCTCCTCATGTGGACACAAATACTACGTTTCACAACAGCCTGCTCAGATTTTTTCGGACTCGGGCCAAAAGCGCCGGACGGCTTCGTCCAGCATCACGACTCAGGCCAGAAAAAAAAACACACACTCTGAACTTTTAAGATGTGGTTCCTTGGTGAGACTCGTAATGTGAACCCACGAGCGCCGACAGAGCTTTTGTGGCCTGTCCACTTCCTGAACTGCACAAGACTTTTTTTTCCCCTGGTCAACAATGCAGAGCTCCAGTTTCCTTCACACTTTGGGTCCTGCACTTTTTCCATATTGGCTCAGCTTCAGTGGAGATAGTCTTTCTTCATATGCACATGTCGGCTGAGGTAGAAAAGACGATCATAAAAAGGTATAATAGCTCTAATCATGCATAATGGATAGGAAGCACCAGGCCTGAACTGTGCAGGGAGGTTGTGAGATGAAGGGACGACGTGTTTGATGTTGAAATACTTTATCAAAACCACCTCTGCTCAGATTTGACTCTGAGGACAGTTAGCTATGAGCTCAGTGGAGGTGAGGAGTCACACAGTGGCCCACATGGAGAATCAATGATCTTGTTTGAGTGGAGGAACCAAACCCCATCCCCACAGAGTCACACCTTCATCCCACTCCACTGAGAAGTGAAGTTAATGGTGCATGGTGGCAAACATGCAGCATTAAGGCGTTTACTTTGGGAGGAGGCCAACAATCCAATGAACCAGGATGAGCTCTACCATCTTTAGTGTGTTCCTATATGTTTCCTTATGAGCCCACAGATGCTGGATTGCCTTCTTCTTGCTGAATGCAATGACGATAATCCACATTCCCCCGAGTTGCAGATCAGCGTGGAAAAATCAAGACAGATGTCAAACTCTTACTCGCAGACCCAACGCCCCGCTTGTGTTTTTTTTTCCGCTCACTCCCTTCCACAAATATTGTTCCAGGCCCAGAGTTTGATAACGAGCCCAGCTCTGGCGCAACACGTCCTCGGTCTCAACCTCTGCAGGCGCACGACACAGCGTCTCCAGTCGGAATAACGGTGCGTCCAGGCATCTGCTAATACCATCAGAGCCTTTATCTGAACCTTAGGCGTCCTCACTGCGTCTACGTGGCACACAGGTACACACAGATGCCCACACCGTGCGTGCGTAATAGTTACGCGTAAAAGCGAGCCAAAGCAACAATAACCTTTTCCCAAATGGATCAAATTGTGCAAGTTTTACAATCAATGAGAAGTAATGTAAATAAATCCTACTTACATGGTGTATTCCAGTGAGAGCAGCTGTTGGAGGTTCGCTCCAACAGAGACGGTGCCTGCGCGGCTCTCGTGTCAAAGACGCAGCGGTTTACTACAAGACTCCAAATCCAGAAAGCAGCCAGGTAACCCTTTCATTGTATGTCCGTGCAGCGAAGCGGTGTCCTCCTCCGACTGTTTCCCACCAGTTTGCGAGACCTGCTGGTTTTGTGTGTGTGTGTTTGTGTTTTTTTTTGCAAAGTTGCTTTAGTTGATTCTTTTTCCCCGGATGAAGACGCCCTGATGCTGCGATGCGTCTCCGTGGCTCTGTGCGCTGGCGCGACTGCTCCACCAGCCTCTCTCTCTCCCACTCCCTCCCTCCCTCCCTCCCTCCCTCCCTCTCTCTCACACGCACACACACACACACACACACACACACACCTTTGTCTGCACTTGACGACACACACACACACACTCTCTCTCTCTCTCTCTCTCTCTCTATTACACACAAACACACCAAAAAATGACAATCTTTTAACAGTGGCACATTATTTTGAAAAGTTTAAACCCACTGCTCAGAGCTACAAGGCAACAATCTTACCCCAAAACAGGTGAAACTTTAAAAAAAACTTCTTCTCCCACTTTGGTTTATGAACGAAAAATATATATGTATGAAGCTGTAAATGTTGTGTCACTGAAGTCCTTTCTTTTGTGTGTGTGTTCTCAGTTGAGTTGTTCTTTCCCCCACAGCGCCTAATTGAAAACACATTTTCTTTCAGCGACTTGTTAAGAATGAGAGAGAGAGAGAGAGGAAGGGAGAGAAGGGTGACACCCAGGGACTCAAAGACATATTGTATTCCTTCCCAATCAACATGCTGTATCATTAGAGATATTTCCTCCCGTCTTGCGAGAGGAGTTCAGACTGTCTTGCGTGATGTCCTCAGGTTGTGAGAAAGTGTTTGCTACACAGGGACAGTTGTGTCTGCCGACTTCGGCCCCATCTGTGAGCACTTAGCGAGGTGTTTGTAGTGAGCCGACCACCGCGGCGGTGCAGTGAAATGGGGCGTTAAAGCCACGATACGTCGCAAACTATACACTGTGATATCATGTGACTCGTTCATTTACATATCTCATTCACTCCGGAGCCTGTATTAGGAGCAAGAGACATTAACAACGGTTTTATCCTCCAGGATCCATTAGTCATAGAGTGTTTGCCTTGTTTCACTCTTTACAACATCCTTGGTGCCATGGTGGTCAACCTGTCTCTGGCACTATACTGTCTGGTTACCCTGGTCCTTCAAAATAAGAGGCCCCAAAAATCGTTATTGTCGTTACTCTTAGCATTTGGGTTTTTTAAGCCTTTACGATGCATTCAATGAACTAAAGAAGTAGTTTGATCCGTAGCTCTGTTACTTGAATCCTTCATTGGCTGCGTAGACCGAGTCCTCCGAAGGATGTGACCCCTGAATCGAAACACAGCTTCTGACTGGTGAAGACCTCGCACACCTGACGTACAATCTACAATTGCTATGTTGCCATGGTTTCTGATTACATTTAATCAAGAAAAACACCAAAACCATAATCACTACCAAGCCTTGAGCAAATTATCCTGAGTTTAGCCACAGACAGGAGCTGGGATGGAGGCAGATAAGTGTCATCCAAAAAGAATCTTCCTCTGACCGTAAACCAGACAGTTAACATGTTTGTCACCACAAACATAATTACACACAAATTAGTAATAATTAAAGATAATTTCTTGTAGACAGGGTAGTGACATATTGTGTCTTCAGCCCGTAGTAGAATGATGATCTAATCTTAAGTGACTTTAATGAAAGACAATAACGTAATGAAGCCTGATCTCATCAATATGGAAATCTAAAAATCGCACCATCGTCATCTTTGTGATCATCCTTTCCTCGAGAGTTCGGGTAAGAAAATATGATTTTCCATGATTTTGATCTGGATGAAGATCAGAAATAGATAAACGTTGTGCTGTGCGTGTGTCCGTCACACAACCCCGGGTGTGTGATGGATCAGCTGGAACCACAGAGATCCCAGCGATGGGGAAATCTGTTTGCTTTGAGTGATTCGTCCAAATACTTTCGCAACCGCCCGGGCTACATTTGTGCTCTTGTTGTGATAGAAGCTCTTCTATTTCACACAAATCCAACAAACCAGATTTAAACTGTGGTGTCCCACAGTGGAAAGCAAACATCTGCCTGTCTGCCAAACGGGGGGGAGAGAATCCCAACGACTGTAGGAGAGGCAGACTCGAGCCTCACACGGCTGCAGGCGGACGCTTGTTTGTATTATGTTTATTTACCATGATGCTGAGCTGCTCTCTCCTCAGAAGATGGATTCTGTATGTTCTCCGACTGTGGCCAAAATGTAATTCATTCATGTCATGATGTCAAATTAGAGGCGAAGAGGAGGCCGCTGACAGCTAAGTGCTGATAAGAAGCATGTTCTTCTGCCTAGCGATGACATGTGGGTTCTATGTTAAGTGGTCCTGCCCATTGATATATATGTGTGTGCGGCTCAGAGCGCTGTCAGCGAGGTTCACGCTACTGTTCTGGCCTGAGAGGAAGTTTCTCCTATGGTTGTGTAAGGGCGGGTCGAAAACTGGATTATCTGCTTTTCCCTCTGAGTCATCACCTCAATTATAGGATTATTATGTATTCTTAGAAAAGCCAATTCCATAAAATGTGTGTTTTTAGTTCTATATTGTTGGTTTCTATCATCCATTAAAAGTCGCTTCAAGGATTTAAACAAATAGTCACATCATCACATGAAAACTTGTCCCAGGTTGTTCTGTGAGTGCATTCCACAACAGTTGAATTTCATGTGTTACACACACAGACTCATGCGAAGAAATCATTTTACAAAACTTTATCTCAGATTGTGCAAGTTGCTGGAAGCCTGAACAACGAGTAAACCGCCTGAGTCATTTCTCAGTGGAAGCATCAAACAATTTGGAGAAAATGGATTCTGCTTTAACGCATAATGAAAAGTCTTGTGTGGTAATCAGGAGTCTGTAGGAGTCATAAGTTTTAAATAAACTGACTTGACAAGTATTAGATGCATTTAAATGTGGAACCGGTTTTCATGATGCCTAAGGTCGGAGAGAAAGAGATGAACAATCCATGTTAGCTGTGAGAGCATCAGACAATGAGAGAATTAATTTATAACGGAATAAAAGAGTTTAGGGATTCGTACAAGGGGGCACAGGTTTCTTTTTTTTTAATAAAAGGAGAGGAGTGGAGCCAGAGAGTGCAAGAGGACGAGGGGTTAGTTTGGGTGAAATAGAGGAAGAGAGAGAGAGAGAGAAACAGGAACATAAACAGCCCGAGGGCGGAGAGAGACGAGTTGCATCACAGGGTAAACAGAACTATTAGGACGGTGATTGAAGAGGTTATTTTGAGATATTGTTGATGGATATACAGTACGACAAAGCCCCTATAAGACAATAACAGCGGTTACTAGATGTGAGTCTGAATGAACCAGACCGAACTAAAGTAAATGTCAGTTATAGGGAAGTTAAGAATCAAAACATTACCAGTTTCTGCTGCAGTGTTTGTTATTTGGAAACCAAGCGACAAACTGGACATTTTACAAGTGTCGACAACGAGACGACTTCCTGCCTTTAACTGGGAGTGAAATAAATAAATTCCTTTCCTACCAAATGTCTCTTTGTGTCTCACTTAAACCTGCTTTGCTCTCCTCTCCCCCGTCTTCTTCTTCTTCTCCTGTGACTCAGAGATTTTTATTGTCACGATTGATTATACAGACCAGATGCAGACTGTGCACGTGACAGTACGTGCACGTGCTCAACATCCCTCTGGTTGTTTGAGTAGCAAAGGGGCTACGAGATGGAGACGACAGATGAACCACTGGTGATGCATAGAAGCGGCTGCTCTCTGTTGATGACTGTACCAGTGATGAGGTTTTTCCTTCATAATGGACCCTTGTATACTGGTTTACTGGGTCCACTGGTTACCGGAGTGTTGTCTAATGTGGAAAAGCATGTATTCTCTAGATTGACCAACAGAAATCTATATTCAAAAGAATTCAACGTTCTCATAATGTTAAGTGTTCTTCAATACAGCACAATGTTAATTTAGACAGTTAATGTTCTTTTTAGACTCAAATAGACGATAAAGCACTGTAAGCTTCAGGGCGTGGTTACTTTGTGATTGACAGTTAGTACTCGCTCTTCCAAATGAGGTGACTTATGGATTCTTAAACACAAGCTGGCAGCTCACAAACCAATAGGAGACGTCAAGGTGGGTTGCCAGTGTGTTCGAATAGATCCCCCAAAAAGTCCCCACTTTACAGGGAGTTAGGTGAGAAAGACTATTTGTAATATCCACAAAAATCATAATTCAAATACACTTCACACTTTACTCCCTGGAAAGGTGCTGTAAATGTAAATATAACGACTTCAAGCCTCAACTTAATGCTCACCTTAAAACCTGTCCTAAAATGTAAAGATTTATGTCATGGTCCGGTGTAGCTGCTGCTCCCAGTGTTCCCAGTCTTCATCCACTCGCTCACATCATCACCTCATTACAACCGGCTCATAAAGAGCCAGGTTTATTTTTTATCTGCAGAAAAGACAACAACGACCAGATGAACAATTCTCTTTTTCTCCCACCAGGTATTCAACACTAATCCATCACGTGTGTAGTGAGAGAATATACACACACAAAGTAACACCAACACACACACACACACTTTCTAATAAATGCTGTCGTGCAGCCAGGTAAGCAAACATACTTATCACTGATAAAGTGGCAATCAGGCAAAAGATATAAATCCACACACACAAACGCTCTCTGTCTTTCTCAAACACACACACACACACACACACACACACACAACACCAGGCCTCTTCTGGGACAGCTGTTTGTTATTGAGTCAGTGAGGTCAGTGAGGTCTGGTGTTAGTTGTGGCTCAAACCCTCACTGTGAACATGTCCCCCAGTAATGGAGGTGAACATGAAATCTCCTCTTTGGATCCACATCAGCAGTTTATACTCAAAACCCAAAAACAATTTTATTCTTTAAAGATTTTAGGTAAAAGTCAGAGATGTCCTCTTACGGCACAAAGACTGATAATGGGGACAAACAACCAACTTGGATTCACAAGAACCTTTAAAGTTCACTAATCAATCTTATATATCGTTACTTTAATGAGTTTCATTTCTCGGTCGGCGGCAGCGACTTCTCGGAGTCTCGTCTGGTTTTCTGGACAATTAGTTTTTGATGAGTTAATAATGTGGCTTTAGCTCCATAGAAGACAATTAGCCGGTATAGACAGGACTTTAAAACTCAGGTACATTTGTCTCCTGATGCCATTTGAGGAGTTTGGTTTTAGTTTGGTCCTGCAAGATAAGAGGATTCAAATCTCTGTGGCACAAACATCAGGAAGTTCAAAAGTGCCTCATAAAGTCGCACTGGAAAAAGAATAGAGACTCTGACATGAAGACATTCACGTCAGAGTCGCTAATCGGCTCCGAAGAGTTGACCCGGGAGCAAACCCAGATTGTATTCATTTCAATTACAGGACCAAACCCAGATGTTAGTGGGCGGTAGTGGGATTTGTGACCAGTGGAAAAGGAGCTTTGATTAGCAGATACACTAAAAGTTTGATGTATGTGTCTGTCAAACTTGTTACTGCTCTCCCAACTAAAGTCTTTTCTGAAACACACAGGGAAGCCGGCTCTGTTCTGACAGGTCGTCCTCACCGTGTTTTATATATCCTTGTTCTCAGTCTGCGGTTCGATGCCAGATCTCTTATCTCGGCTCCACTACGTTAAATCGCTCTGTCGCAGTAGTTTCTCTTTTCAAAGCCGTCCCTGACCTACGATGCTAATCGAGCCATCACAGTCGGTGCATTTGTATTATGGCCTGCCGTCTAATTCAAAGCAGCCATGCTAGGATGCTCGCGTCGCCCCCACCGGTGCTCCGCGGCATGGAAAAGCCATTACCGCCCGACAGAAAGGCCTTTTATTTGGAGAACTGAGCTCAGGTTCACATCAGGAACCAATTACCTTCAACTGCTTTCTGAGGAGAGCAGCTGAAATACCCCCCCCACCTCCCAAACCACCACATCTACCTTTTCTCCATCCACGCCAACCACTGTCTACCCTCCCTTTCCTTCCTCTATTCGTCTCTCTCTCTCTCTCTCCCCCCCTTCTCCCTCGCTGGCACCTCACTCTTAAACCAACCCTCCTTTTCCTTCCTGCCTCCGTCTCTATCTGCTTTCACTCTTTTCTCCTCCACCCTTTTCCTGCCAATTTCAGCTTATTTTCATATACCCCCCGCCCCCCCCCCAATCGTCTCCCTCTCTCCCAGATATTCTCACCGTGCCCCGGTGCTCTCCTAACCTCTCCGTGCCCCAGTGACCAGCCCTCTCTACGTTTCCACTGGTGTGTCTGGTTCTGATTCCTCTTCGTGTCACTATCCATTCATTCCCTGCGACTCTTGCTCCCTCTGTCTTTCAGAAAGTTCCACGTGTTCCTGTTTCCTTCTCACTTCTTACATTTAAAGCACATAATGCCTTAAAATGGATAAAAGTCATGATACCGAAATGATCAATATTTTCTTTGGTGATTAGCTGCATCAATAATTGCTTTAGGTTTGAGTTAGCTGATTCCGAACAGCAGGATGTGAAGCTCATCTATGCCACTTATCCTTTCCGTTGAGGTTCTAATGGTAAATGGAGCCAATCCCAGTTGACACTGAGTGAAAAGACGGGTCAGTGTTACCAGATGTAAGATAATTACAGTATTTGTATGATTGTTTTTGCCGTCTGTACGATCAATAATGCAGAAAAATGTAATTCAATCATCTATTCTTTCTCCAGACTCTTTTTGTCTAAAGCCTCTCACGTTTAGCAGAGTTCTGTTCCTTTGGTTATTTTCTGCCCCTTCTCTAAACAATCTATATTTAAATATTTAAAAAGAGATCTACAGCTAAAAGCAGAGAGGGGATTCGTACTCGTGTCGTTTGAAGGGAGTCAGACGAACGAGGGAGTTCTAACGACACCTGTCTGTAAAACTGAATTAGTCTGCAAATTGATTAAAACTACATTTGCAGTTTAAATCACAGGTTTCACGTTGAAACATATAGAATCTGTAACCGCAGGCTTCACGTGTGGTCAGTGTGTGAGTAACAGACACACACACACACACACACACAGACAGACACACACTGAGCCGTGCCATGTCTGTGGTCCAGGGCCTAGTGGTGTGGTACCATGTGAACACAGCACTCAGTGGCATGGTTGTGGTAACCCTCACATAGTCTCACCCTCTCTGTGTCTGTTTCTCTTTCCCTCCTCTCTCTCTCTGTCTCGCTGTGTTTTCATTTTTTTAACCCGACCACATTGTTATTCTTGCTCGTCTCTCCCTCTTTTCCTCGTGCTGTCATCCCTCTGTTTCCTGCATCCGGTGCTAACTCACTGTCCAGTTTATCTGCATTAACAGGAGCTTGCACTTGTCTATCAGCTCTGTTCTCACTGGGTTATCTGCACTGTCCTCGTCTCTGCACTACTCACGTCTATTTATTTCATGCCTGTGTTGAGTAGACGACAATTTAAGATATTTATGAATCACACGCAACTTTGTGCATATTGAGTTTTTAGTCTTCATTCCATAAAAAATTCAATTTTATAGCTTTCAACACTATCTTCATTTAATTCATTGTAAATAAAAATAATAACAGCCGCTAATATTAACTTTATATGTAAGCGCGCATTTAGTTGTATAAACCCATCAGCAACATTAAAATGTGTAAATAACAATATGATTTAATACTGTTTTGTTGTTCAAAATTTGTTTAAAAGAAAATATAATAAACACAGATCTGCCTCATCATTAAAATATATTTTAATGATGAGACAGATCAGTGTAAATCACCCAGTATCAGATATGGACTAAATGTAGCACTCACATTATTACATGAGAAACACATGCACGTCTGCTCTTACTGAGATGATCGGTCTCTCCTGTTACTGCACACACACACTCACACTCACACACAAGCTAGCAGGCATTCTTGGATAAAGAGCTATTTGTTTTAATGGCTGAAGGGAGGATGTCGACCTACCACCCATCGTGGCGCTGTGCTGACGGCCACAGTTCTCAGGCGTGTGAGACGACTCTCAGCCTTTTAAAAACTCCACGTTACAGACAAGCAGCTCGGAAAGTCAGTCTGCACAAGACCCAAAGATGGTTTATCCAAACATGATCCAGTGTCAGGTTTGTCCACAGTCATTTAAATATCAGAGAATATTGAGACATATCTCCACAGTCAACTTGCTGTCTATGAAGGCTGAAGGCCTGGATGGAGGAAGAACTCACACTCTGCTGTGTGTTATCTGAAATACACTGAATGATCGTCCAACACAAACAGCTTCAGCTCAGGTCAGAAGTTAATATGGACAAGGTTTCTGATTATTAGAGCAGATAATCCATTTTTCAGTCCAAACACCTTTTGTTGTTGTTGGATGGGACAGAAGAAATAAAGGAATATTCAACCAGAGCCACGAGCTGTCTCGAGTTTACGTGTTATTTTGAGAAAACCAACAAAACCAAATTTTCTGGTGACCTTATGGAAATAGAAACCAATCCTCGTTATTTCTTGGTATCTTTTCAAAATGTATTTTTGGGGAAAAACTCCACCACCATCATCCTCCAGGGCAGCGTGGCTTGTTTTATGACCCAAATAGTTTTTGGAAAGCGGATATGTATATATTGGTTTCTATTTATAACAAGAATATGTGAGCGAAAATCGAGTTCAAAGATGTTTTACTCCACTTGCTCACAACTGGGCTGTTGCATCTCGGAGCAGAGTTCACTGAGGTTATCTTGTTAATCTTTTTAGGACATGACCTCCAGATAATATAGGGTCAGGACATTATCTGGACTTTCACACGTGGAGAAACACAGCAGGAGGTCCAGATCAACTTTAAAGCTTGAGACTTTTCGATCTCGTGATAATTCGAAAGTCGCAGGATTCCGACACGATATACTTGTCAATTTAATTGGTTGTATGGCATAAGCCAATGAAAGGGAAATAGATCAAGTTCCGATATGAAGAATTTGACAGATTCCCGTCTCCACTTGCTGCAGGACAAAAAGGCTAAATGTGATTTTGGGGGGTCTGCGAGTTTGATGAATATTCTTCCCGGTGCAGTTTCTGTGCACCGTGTTTTAATTAGCAGCATGAGATGCACACATGTGGCACATGGCAGCAGCTCGGTGTCTTACAGCCACACAAGAAGCACGAGCAGAAGAATCCTATTTCACAGAGAAATGAAGTCAAACGGAATTCTCCCACACGGACGTCGTGATTCGGTCGTCGGTTAAAGTACACAAGGGGAAGGACTTGATTTGCGTAGCTTTGTGTAGAACAGGAGAGAGAATCCAGTTACAAAAATAAATTCACTAAAGGGCTTGGCTGGCAACACCCTGTTTATTCTATGTCAAATTCAATGAAAGGCCTTTTTTCTGCAGTTACTCGACTCCCTCGGCTCCGTCACTGCCAACATCTCATTTCACTGCTCTGGTGCATCGTCTCTTGTTCTCTTCTCCACTTCCTCCCTTTGTACCTGCAGATACATTTTTATCTTCTGAAATTCTGCGAAATCTTCTTAGCAATCATCGTTTCACTCTCACTTGTGTGTCTCGCCCGCTCGCTGTGTGTTGTGGCCGTGTACACACACATGTGTGTGCTCGCCCTGCAGTATGATTAGTGTGATTTATAGGGAAGCTGCAGACTGTGGAGAGACTCTGGTTTCAGCTTTGAAGTCGCGGCAACCACAGGACCTCTGGCTAACACACACACACACACACACACACACTGCCTGTGGATTAAACACACACTCTCAGTTCCTGTGCCAGCATCTCAAAAGAGGGAGTCAGCACTGGGGGGAAATTTGACATAGTAAGAGAAAGATGGTAAAGAGGAGTAAGGGAGAAAGAAGAAGATATAAAGACCTTAAAATAAGAGCAAGTGTGGGGTGGGGTGGGGGGTGGGAGGAAGTGGTCCCGGCCCATAGAGGTAAAAGAAGCCCTTGTGTTTCAGCTCCCTTTATAAATTCAGTCTGGTTCATTCCAACTTGCCACTTGTTCCACATTCCAACACATGACCTGTGAGTGTTCATACTGAATAAACTCCTCTAGAACGACCAGGTTCAGTTAGATCTGAAGAACTGGGTCAGAGATGAAGTCTGAGTTCAAAATGCATTTGAAATAAAAATGATATGAAGACGAGTTAAGTAGGATTCAGTTTATGAAATGAGGAAGAAATTACTTGAGGGATTAAATGATGTGCAGATGTCTATTATGAGGGTTGAGATACTGTGTAAGAAATATAAAATGTAATATAAACAAGATGTGAGATGAATGATAGATCAGAAATATGGGATGAATTATAATATAATAGGTTAGAGATTAAATGTGAGATATATGATGCGTGTGATTTGAGATGAGATGATGTATAATCAGATTATGAGGTTAATGTCATAAATTTTAACATTTTATAGTTGTACCATAATTCAGTATAAAATAAAACTCCAGGTCAGAAGAGATGATTATGACTGCTTCTCTTTTCTTTATTATCAGTTTAAATCCTTATTATTCTACAAGGATAAGCTTCAAATAATAAATAATTGGAAACGTGATAACTTAATTAAACTAAAAACAAACTTATTAGACAGCTGTGTGTGTGTGTTTGTGTGTGTGTGTCTGTGTGTGTCTCTCGCCATGAAGCCATGTTCTGTTCTGGAAACAGAGGTTTGAGGGTTGCCTTAATAAATGGGTTACAAGGGAGGGAGCTTGTATGTAACTTAGTGGTGTGACATTCTCTGCAGAGAATGCGCGCACACACACACACACACACACAGAGACACACACACAGGAGCTGCTGTGCCTGCACTTCAAAGTGGTGACATTTAGCACCCGACCTCAGCGAGGGGTCAACCACAGCAGATCACCCACCGTCAAAGGGGCGATGAGAGTGTCACTCATTCTCGTGCGAGCTTGTGTGTGAGTCAGATTCGGGGAGGGCATGTGTCTCCGTGTTTGTGTGTCGCGAGGTCAAACGAGCCTGTTGGCGCTTTCTCTCAATGGGTTTTACCGACACTGTTTGAGGCAAGTCAACGACCCTACCTGCTGCCGGAGCCCCACACACACACACACCTCGGGAATCGAACTTCATTTGCTGTTTATGTTCTTTTAGACTTTGGAGCAACAAGAAATAAGGTAAATAAACTGATGATTAAGCACTTTTCTAGTTTTGATGACCACTTTCTCCATGACATCACTCACCAGGGTGGATTCAGGGCTCAGCGTCTTGCCCACAGCACACACCACAGAGGAGCTGGGAATCGAACCACTGACTTTTCATTTAATGACAAAGAACCCATTATTTTATGGGTAAACAATATAACAAACAAACAATATATAATAAACAAAGCTGTGTACCAGGATCCACGTCCTTCAGAGGATAAAAATCAGATGATCTGGTCTAAAAGGGGATTTTCTAACTTGCACCACCAGCTTGTCCCGCTCCGTCCATTGCATCATAAGCTAAATGGCGTCATCGTGGGTGTGCAGTGAATCCTGGGAAAGGTGGATCCACCCGTTGGAGCCTTTTGTTGCCTGGGAGTGGACGGACATGTGTTGGCCCGCGTTTGAAGGAGCCTTGGAAATAACAACCCAGTTCCACCGCTGATGCAACGAGTCTTCAAATGCTGCCTCAGGAGGGATGTGACCCCTGCAGCAGCACGGATGTGACCCCTGCAGCAGGGACGTGACCCCTGCAGCAGGGACGTGATCCACACAGATTGTCGCGTTTCTGATTCCCTGAAATCGAACCTTCAACCTTTTCCAAAACAAGACGGCGTTCGTTTGAGGTCAGGCTGTGTGTTCTCAACAGATGAGTGAAAATACAGAAAATGTAATCGCAGTGGAATGCATCATTATGCAACAAATAATAAAAAACCCAGAGTCCTTCATTGGAAGTGAGTCATCTGGAATTGGCAAGTTACCGATTGTGTGTTTCTCTGCTCTGATGTCATGGCTTTTTAAGGCTACGTTTTTCCTGAGAAGAATCTAAGGTGCAACTGAAATGAGCCAAATGTCGAAGCCAAAAATGGGTCTTAAGAACAGACCCTGCTATCGTTTCCACTGAAATTCACAAATGAGATTGTTGTGTAGAGTTGTTGTCTCTTCCCATCTGTCAGGTGTCTTAATCTGAAAGGTTTCAAATCAGCATTCGCACTCAGTACAGATATTAAACTGGGTAACTCTTTGGATTTGACTTGTATGAAATCAGGGGGTGTTTAAAATCTGCTAGAGACTGATTAGTAAAACAGAACGGCCACAATCGCAGCAGCTCAGAAACTGAATCTTGCACATCTGGATAAAAAGGCCCCGGCTGCTCCCCGAGTCCCTGAGCTGACTCTTGCTATCACAGACGTTTGTTTGATTAGTGGCGACGTGTTTTCAGGTTCAGCCGAGCTCCGTGTTTGGGACGAGCGTCTGGGCTGGGCGTCCGTTTGACACAAACAACTCTGAGATGACGACAATACGATTTATTGTTTCCATGTATTATTTAGATGACCCCTGTTTACTGCCCTGTGTTAGCTGCTGTGTGTGCAGTTGTTTATTTGGATTGTAAATGTTTTTTGAATCTTGCTGCCTGTCTGTGTGCGAGTGTGTTGTGCGTCAATGTTTGTCAATGCGCGAGAATATGTGTATTTATATTATTGTTGCTGAAACCACCAAGTTATTTACGTCACTAACATATTTTAAAACCAGCTGATGATGACTTATACAGAAACTACATTTTAAATTTAAATTGGGACACACATTAAGGCTCTGTAGAAGGAAATATCAGAGATTTACAGACCTGAAAGGCAGAAAATGTCCAGAAAATTGGTGCAGACGTTTTCTTGAGTTAACTAGGACAAGTTGTATAAATTCTGCTGCAGCAATCACGTGTTCAAGCCCCTTAAATGTCATTGTCTCAAGTTGACAACTTTGTCTGCAGCTACATCACGTCTTCTTCAACCCGGATATATTTCTATTACCCACCCACTGTTTTCCTTCTGTATACTCACACAGACATTTTACTTGGCAGGAAAAGTTCCAGAAAATATCCTGTGCATGTCTGAGAGCAGATTTATGGAAATACATCAGAAGTTATATAACATCACAGCCTTTTGTAGTGATGTGACGTGTTTAAAAATAACAAACTAAAGAATAATAGGCGTCCGGGGTGTGAAGGTCAGGGGGAATAGAAAAGGAGCAGAGGTTGTAAAAATGGTAGAAAAAGTGAATAAATGTGAGAAAGATTAACAGAGAGGATCTGGACGGCGACGTACACGTGTGTGCACGGACTCGTGCACACGGGACGAAAGCTGAGTCAAACTAAAAGATCCTGTAAAAACACGGATCTCTGCCAAAGTAAACACGGAGGAACTGATCAGGGAGGAAAAGAGAAGATGTGGCCACTTTTTTCTGCTCTTTGAAAACATTGACTCACTGGAACCTCGGCCGTCTCACCGACAGCGATCCCCACTGCACAGCCAGGCCCGAGGACAGATCCCTTTCATCCCTTTATTGTGTTACTTCTCGGGCCATGTTTGTTTTAACTGGAGTTTTATATATGAACCACAATTTTTTTACGACGATATTTAATTCATTTTACACTGTTCGGGCTAATTTGGGAAACAAACAAGGACGCGGTCTCTGTAAAACGAGTAATTGGGAGAGTTGTCGGGAGATGAAATGGAAAAAGATACGCGAGAGCACCATGTTTAGATTTTTCCAGCTGTTTGAGGGTCAGTCTGTTGTTTCCATTTGGAAATTAGAACGTCATCGCACAGGTTTGTGTTTCACATGAGGTTCAGAAATAAGATTCCCTGAAGCTAAAGGGAAGTAGAAACCTCAGGAGGCAGCAGAACAAAGCTAAACACCGAGTTCAACCAGCGCTGATGAAGACACAGTCGTTTAGTCTGAGACTTCTTCTCTAACATGCTGCTGAAAACAAATATAAATATAATATTCAATAAACGTTTTTTAAATAACTCAAACAAAATCTGTACTAATCTTTGATCTTTGACACGTCTCAAGTCAAATAAATGAACTTACAGCATTGCCTCTATGACGCTTCGGATTGGATGCAGGTGGATTCCCTGCCCAACATGTCCGTCTGGTTTTTAACTGCAGAACCAGGAAGCCCTGAACAGGAAGTAGCTAAACAGGAAGTGACGTCACCAGGTGACCCAAATGCACAAATAGTATTAATCTCTCTTTTTTAACTTCAAATAGACACAACAAAATTAGTTAAAGAAATATGAACGCCTTGAGGGCAACACAATAGGGTCTAAGAAGATATTCGTAAAGATTTATTGGTATTGGACTATTAGCAAACATTGGGGATCACATATTCCACATCTCAAAGTCAGACAAGTTCACAACAACAGGAAAAGGAACTCTGGAGCGTTCAGGCGAGGGGCGGAGCCTGAGGAGAGTGTTACGGAGGCAGGAAATGGCGCGTATGGCTCCTCCTTTTCATCATGAGATATCTGTATTCGTTATGATTCTTTCAGTTCTGGTGTTACGAGCGTCGTCAATGCTCGAAGTGAAGCCTCCAGATAATCTCCTGCTGGCTGGTTAAACTCTGCAGAATGTCCAGATCATTTCAGGAGATTATCCGGAGTTCAGTGCATGTTTGAAAGCAGCTTTAGTGAGAAGGTTCCATCACTTCCACATCCGACCCTGGAGGCAACATGACCTCAGGAATGTTAACGCCAGCTCCTAATGAGCTTTCCATATTACACAAGCAAACAGTATATTCTAGCTTGACTCTGAAACCATGCTCTGCTGTTACGTGATTTGAACTTTGATTATCTAAAATCAGATTACTTTTCGTTTCTCTGTAAAAACAAAGACCCTCAGATGAAGTCGGAACCTTTTTGGAGAACTATCCCTTTAAGGAGGCCAGAATTATGAAAAGGTGTAAATAATAATATGAATCATGGCTGAATTCCATTTAGCTGCTTCACTTTCATGGTCCTGCTGTTGACTCAGTATCACATGATCAACTCTTACTGGAACCAACGGATCACTGATGTGAAACTGTGTGAATAATCCCCGTTCGGAGATTTAACACCTGAAACTCGAAGGATGATTTGTGCTTCGAGATGTAAAATCACGTTTCTATTTGCTGGACTCACTGTTTTGATGCAGATGTGAAGTCACAGTCTTGTGCAGTGTGTTCTGGCAGCGAGGCCTCGATCCTCATGGTTCAGTCGGAGGTCAGGAGGAAAACGCTGTGTTCCCTTCTGTCAAAGTCATTTTCTCTCCCTGCTACAAGCTCCGAGCGCGTCTCTCCATATCTCACGTTTATCTGTCCTAAAGATCTTTGTCATAAAACCAAAAATGTTTCCGCACAGATTTCTACAGACGGTTCTGCCGAAGCGTTTTCTGTTTTATATTCCACACATGGTCACCAGTTTGTTCAACGAGTTCTAAACGGCCGTGTCACTGGTCCCTGCTCTCGTATACAAGTAAACACTTTTACACGTTTGACTGAAACTCTGTTCGTTCACTTTACGTCTGATGTCATAGGTCGCTGAATTGCACAGAGGGTAATTTGCTTCACTTTGCTTGTGCAGTGTGCAGCACTGGCCCCGGCCAATCGTATCACGTACATTCGAACAGCTGGTGGACCCATTGTGTTCCGTAGGTTTTAGAAAACGGTCAATGAATATTTTTCCACACAATTATCTGTGGTTTGATTTTTGTAAATTGTTCAAGCTCAGCTCAGTTTCAGATGTACAGCAACACCACCGCCAACTAGTGTTTCGGGTTTGCAACTGCAGAAGAATGAAGACACACAAAAAGGCTTCGAGTCTATATGAAGATGTACGAGGGCGGGGCTACACAAACACAAATGTATCACTGGTCAAACTTCAAACTTAAACTCACCTCGCCACAGGAAGAGGATGTTTTATCCCTCACTCGGAGCCGAAGGTTCAAGGATCTATTATTTTTTTACAAAAAGATCCAATTGGAAATTTAAAGGATCATCCAGACAACTAGAAATGTGCTAAATGAAATGTACAACATGTGTAAAGTATGTCGTGTTCGGGCTCAGGCTGATTAATAATAATTAAATCTGCTTCTCTGCAGCTGGAACACAAATCTTTTCACCACATTCTTCTTGAATGATCAGCGATGAACTGGCAACGGACAAGAAACACGGGAGGAGAAACTGTCACAAAGCTTTAGTTTCTATGAGTCACTCATGATTTGAATTGTTACTTAATGAATAAACATGAACTGCATCTTGCTGCAATTTTCTATTGGTGATTGTATCTGTGCAAAAAAACATCATCACATTCCACAGCAGCCGAGATGAATCTGATCAATCTGGGAATAAAGTTCCACTGAGGAGACACCTGAGAACCTCCTCAGTCCCACATACAAACATCCTCCATAGGAGCATATCTCAAATATTCTCCAGATAACTTCAAAAGTTAAGAAGTGCACAAGAACCAAGCGACACAAGACGATGACAATACAAGAGCGAAGAACAACAACACCCATGATCCCACACTGCTTCATGACTATCACGTTTAATTGCAATTTCCACTTTCATACAACATTATTCATTTTACAGTTTCTGTTGTCTCTATTTTCCAGGTTCCCAGCATCATTACTGGGAGTCTGCAGTTTTATCATAAGTGATGTGATTCATGGCCATAAATGTGAAACTAAGACCCAACTTGTAATAAACCCATAATTCGCCTGTAAATCATCAACCATACGACATTAAAACAATATGACTTCACTCTTCCTGCTGCTGGGTCATATAACACTGAGACATAATTAAACTGATGCAGAGTCACGTGAGGGACGGAGAGATCGGTAGAGGAGAAGCATGAGGTCGGCCGCCGAGCGGAAAACCAGGGATTTGGAAACATGATTTCCTGTGGAAAGAGTGATGTCATGATGGCCTGTCGTTTACACACACACACACGTACCCAGAAACACACACACTGGCTGTGTAAATCAGATTTCTCTTGCAGTCACTGTTAATGTCGTTAACACTGTCAATGTCAACTGGTTTTTACTGCAGCAGCCGTGGAACAAAGTTTTCAAGCACATTTCATCGGAAACTCATGAATCAACAGCAAAGTCTCTTTATCCCTATTCATTTATATCAACCTCACATTGATTGATTGATTGATTGATTGATTGATTGCCAGAAAGTAATAAACCAAACATTCATCCATGTGTTGGTGCTAGTAGCTAATTGGCTACCGTGGCAACCAATTCAGCTTCAAGTTTAGGAGCTCACATTTTTCTAGAGATATGATTGTGTTGTATTTTTCAAAATCAGGCAATGTAAATCAAGTCAGGACCTTTATTTTGAACCATCGTGGTTTCTAATCTCCTCAAAGAACAGAATTGGATTAATAAAACAAATCCATCAATTGCTAATTTTCCATTAAAATGAATCTAGAAAAAATAAATATATTATTTCTGTGATATATTATGAGCTTGTGACTAGTGGTAATTTATTTCAAGGATTCCCAGGGCTGTGACCCAGACGTACTCGATGTACCACAGACAATCAATGTACCAACCACACCTTGTGAGTCCATTGAAGAGGAAAGTGGGTCAGAGTCTGGGTTCTGTGTCCTCAGTCAGGAAGGCAGTGTCACTCAACCAGGTATCCTGCCTCTGGGAGGGATGGGGAGCAGAGAAGTGGTGACATGTTTCCATAAAAGCTCCACAGCTGCTTATGTAGTGAAGAGGGAGCAGATCCATGTTAGCTCATTGTGACAGACCTGGAGGGAGATTCATGTGAAAGGATTTAACTGTTTTTCCCTTTCCAACTTTCCAACAGGTCCAAGGAACCTGAAGAAGATGAGCAGTAAAATGGGTATTTTTACTTTTTTAGTGAAAAGCCTGGGAAACTGAATTCTTCTGTACTGTTCGAACAGAACATACTGCAGCCGACCACCAGGGGGCATTCAAAATGATTTGGCCTCACTTTTGGGACGCTGTTATGTCGTCCATCTTTACAGTCTGTGATGAGCCGTGAGCTCAGAGAGGAGATGTTGAAATGCTAATGTTTAGAAGATAAAATATTTGTGCTACTACGTGCACCAGCTCAGTTTACTTGGCTGTCATAGGTGGTGGAAACGTCAGTGGTTCTTAGGGACATCCAAACGCTCCAGCTGCTCCGCCAATGGGCGAAAGTCTTCATGTCAAACCCATTTGAGGTAAATAGGTGTGATGGGACTAATGGTTTTCAGGATGGATGAAGATCAGACGGATGAATAAAAAACCTCTCCTGGACTCTGGAAGGCTTTTGTCGCCCAGCTTCTTTTCTCCGGTTCAACCACAGCTACCGACGTTGCGCATATTTCACTTACCGAGATTTTCTTGGGAAACACATTTGCTCGTATAACAAAAACTTGAACTGTTTTACGACCTTGTTAAAGCTCAGAGACACGACGCCGGTTCCGCTGCGACAAGGTGAAATACAAGGTTTGGCTCTACACACCCTGGGCAGCTGTTCGCGGTCGCTCTTGATTGATATCCCGTTTCCATCTAATCGATTTCACATTAAAAACTGATTCATGTGCATTTTTGAAAACCTCGGAGTAAGAACTCTCTTTGCAAACTCTCCAACATTTCACCAGTGAAAACCACATGAACTTCTGAAAAATCACACGTCGTATATTCAGTCCTGATTCGGATTCTGCTTTCAAAGAGGAAGGATGAAGGGGAAAGAAGTGGTGTTGGTGTGTGTGTGTTGTGTGTGTGTCCCTCCCCCTGTAGTAGTCTGGCTCTAGTTTTCCATCCTGCTCCACTGGCACAAATACGACTTTGAGTTCATGACCACTCCGTCTCTTTCCTTTCCTTTATTCCCGCTCTTTTGCTGTATCTGGTATTTCTTCTCCTCTCAAATTTCATCTCCACTGTTTTCTTATTTCCCCTCGTTCTCTCCGCTCCACATCTTCTCCTCGTGGTTTGAACTCAGCTTCATCTCTGCTTTTTTATTTACTTGACACGCACACACATACACAAACACACAGACACACACAGAGCAAAGTGAAGACAGTGAACACACACTGAAACGTGTGAGGTGAACACACGTCGCTTCCACCTCTTTTTTTTAAAACAACACACACTCACTGCTTTGTAAGTGTGTGTTTGTGAGCATGTGTTTTTATGTGTGTTTATGGTTTGCACGCTGACCTTCTGTGCATCTGTGACCGCTCATGTTTGTGCACAGTGTGTGAGGGTGTGTGTGGGTGTGTGTGTCTGTGTTGTAGAGGGCACAGACACCGATTGTTCTCTCTGGGTGTTAGCTTTCGGGGGCAGGAAGTGCACGTTTAGGTCAGGGGGGGATACAGGCACGCTCAGTCTGCCCACATCTGTTCAAATACCAGAGACCCCTCAAAGTCACACAGGAAATGTGCACGAGCGTGTGTGTGTGTGTGTGTGTGCGCAACAGAAGCCTCTCTTTGTGAGCACAATTTATAAAAATATTTGACCTTTCCCTGAATATAACACGTTCCCACAATAAACAACAGAGGGGAAATTTATCATGTACCTGCTCTAAAGGCCACAGACGCTGAATAAACACATCAACTTGTCGTTGCCTGTGTGGAGTGAATTAATACAGAGGGTCTGAAACAACACAATCCTTATATTGATGATGTATGACGCCACTGGACTCGTTGAGAAGTTACTTGTTTGGCCAAGGGAAATATCACAGGCTGGTTTAAAAGACAAAAGAGAAGATGACTCTTAGTTGTAAAGAAACTGTTTTAGAGATGAAGATAATGTCACTTTACTTTCAGCTGCTTGGTTTTGTGTAACTCTGCTTCTGAGATCTTACAGACTTGTGCAGCATGAACAAAACTTCTTTGTATATTACACATAAATATTGAGTTATTAGTTAGAATAAGACAGAAGTTAAATATCCTCAGCCTTCTTCCCCACTTACTCCATACATCTGTGTGCAAAGCCATGAAACACACACACACACACTCTCAGAAGTAGGAGAGGTGCAACAATAAAAGATTTAATGGCCGAGGCTCAGTGGACAAAGGGAACATGGAGGTGAAGCAACGGAGAACAGGTGCAAATAAACTAATTACAGCACTCAGAAGGAAACTTGCATCAACACAGTGGAGACACAAATCCCAGAAGCTGCACAGTGTCTCCAACATGTGGAGAGAGAACTGGGTTTAAATACTGCAGCACCTGATGAGTAGCAGGTGTGCTCAGGAACCTGCCACACACACACACACAGACAAACAGACACACACCACACAGACAGACACACATCTGCAACACATCTGATGACATCATCATGGTGCTTCTCTCCATGACAGATTAAATTGATAAGAGTTGCTCCTTTAATGCTGATCGGGCAAAAATGTTGAGTTGAATTACTTCTTTTACTCATCACAGAAAATCCAATAAAACTGAATATGATACAATAAACACTGGAAGCTTGTATTTGAACAACATGTTTACTGTTTGCATGGCAGCCCTGTGCCCCCCCCCATTTTATTAGGTGTGATCCTGGCGTCAGAGACTGTTGGGTTCCTGTGAGCCTGCAGCGTGTTCAGGTTCAATCCCACCTTTGTGCATGAACTCTGACAACCAGCATCAAACTGCTACACTAGAACACTAGTTGAATTAAAATCAACCTCACTTTCAGTTAATCACATTTATGCTTCACGGCGTGTTTTCACACACACACAAGACTGACTCATGAGTTCTTGTGACGACCATAAAGACGTCTTCTTCAAACACACCCCTGCTGAAGGGGAAGGATGATAGGAGGATCGAGGGGTGGGATGGGACGGAAACAGGCCTGGAGGGAAGAACAGAAATTAAAAAAAGAAGAGTCAGTAAATGTTCCCATGTGTTGCTGGTGTCAAAAATGAAAGACCTGCATTTTACAGTAGAATTGAGGGGATGAAAGCAAAGGAGTAAAAACAAGGGGACGTCATGGCAACGCCCAGCTGAGAGGAGAGGAGAGGAGAGGAGAGGAGAGGAGAGGAGAGGAGAGGAGAGGAGAGGAGAGGAGAGGAGAGGAGAGGAGAGGAGAGGAGAGGAGAGGAGAGGAGAGGAGAGGAGAGGATGGAAGGGGTAAGGAGATTAGGAGACAAGATTTAAGAGGAGGTGTAAGTCAAGGAGCCAGACGGGGGGGATGCGATGGAGATCAGGACAGCAGCCTCTGATATTTTAAGACCTGGTGAAAACCCTCTCGCTCAACACTGACCCTGGAAAACAAAAGAGCAGCTCCACAAATAGAAATAAAAACAAAAGCAGAGAGAAGTCAGGTTTCTCTCCTCCTGCCCCTCGATGCCACGTTTCACGGGGACAATCCGTCTATTCTTGGGGAAAAAGAAAAGCCGGGAGACGGTGAGAGACCCAGAGGAAGAAGAAGAAGAAGAAGGGAGGGGTCATTAATGATGCTTCATTGTACGGAGGCCATTGTTTCTCTCAGGGTCCCAGGAGAGTTGAACCCTGTTTTTAGGACATTTACTTTGAAATTCAAACAACACATTTCACAAAAAAAGAACAAGATGGATCCTCACATCTTGATTGATTTCTTAAAGAATTACGAGGGAAAGTTGATGAAAAGATTTACACATATTCAGGGAACCGACATCTGGGAGAGATCTGGAGCAGCTTGAGTGACTTTAAGGGAAAGTTGGGCCTTGGTGGAAGTCGAGTGTTTCAGTGTTGCCACAAAATATGATATGATTATAGCTACTAATATGTCCTTGTGTTTAAAATAAAGTAAATAATCTTTATTTATTGATATTTATTAATCATTTAACCAGGAAACAGGAACTGGAGACAGATTTGAGGTCTTTACTCATAAAGAGGAAAAGTTAATCGACTCTTTCTCCAAAACTGTGAGACAGCTGATGCAGGAGAAGAAGAAGACGCTCATTTAACACCCTGTCAGTACTACTGTGACACCTAGTGGAGGTTTACTGCTACTGCACCACGGAAAAACGTTGCATAGCAATTTATTTGTAAAATCCCCAAATAATGAAATAAATATATAATTATATTAATTTAATAACTTGTACAGTTTTACATAGAAATAAAAATCCCTCAAGAAAACCTTTAATATATATATATATTGTTTATAGTAATTGGTTGATTATTAAATGTGCTGCTGATCTGTCGTTTGGCTCTTACATTTGGTTCCAGCTAATCTGCGACCCCCAAAGGCTAAAAGCTGTAGACCATGGATGGATCATCAATAAATGCAATAGCAACTTTTACAATTTATAATTTAAATCGCATTCAGGAACTTTCTGGTAATTGCCACAGCTCTCCACTGGGGGCTGCTGTTACGCAGGACTTGCTGCTGTTACTGGAACTTTCCTGTGTGATCATGAAACAGAGGTGGAGTCTCAGGAGAGAACAGTTCTCTGAATATGCAACTGATCCATATAGTTCTGTGGTGAGAGGAGCACGTTCACTAATACATTTTAAATCAATAACCATCAAACACTGATCAATATTCTTGGTCTGACCTTATAACCATGTTTACTGGAATCTACTGAGCAGAAGGTATGATTATGTTAGGAGAAACACAATCTTTTAAATAAAACTGTATTGGCCCAGATTCGTACTTCATACCATGTGGAATGATGGCACTTGGCTGGTCCGCTCCTGTTTGCCTGATCTGGGCCACAACTACATCATAACCAGACCACAAATTAACCCATGGTGGCCTGAATTAGTTTAGTTCCATCTGAGCCACATTCACATCCAGATTACACCGAGCACATCTGTTTGGGGATCTTTTAGTCACATTTGCTATTTGACGATTGGCCCACATCTGTATTTTTGAGACAAAGTGCAATCAAATCGCAGTACAAAGAATATTTCTTTTCATATTTTAACAGTCGTATCTTTGTTTCCAGGAGGAGGTTTGCTCAGAGGTCCAGTGTCAGGATGACCCTGACCACGACTGGGCTCAATAGGGTTTAATTTCACTGGAGAAAGGCAACATGAGAGTTACTCCTATCAGGGGGATGATAACATACACATTGGCTGTATGTGTGTAGAATAGGCCTCTTCATCATCCTCCTCTTCCTCCACCTCCTTCTCCTCTTTTATGAATGAACGCTGGAGTCCTCGTGACCGAGTCAGCCAATGAGCAGCTCGCACCTGCAGCCGTGCGCAGCCCTGCAGCAACAAGAGGTCAGTGCGTAAACGTGGAGCAGCAGCAGCTCCTGTCGGATCATCCAGGCCTGCATGCGCACTTAACCACAGACACACACACCACAGACACACACACAGACACACACACACAGACACACAGCAGCAGCAGCAGCGGGGATCTGATCCACACGTCTGAGTCGCGATGCCGCTGATGAACGGAAACAGCGTGGCCCTGGAGAGGCGCATTGATCTGGCGTCGCTCTTCTGCATGATCGGCCGCCACGGACCCGCCGTGGCTCTGGCCGTGATCGCGATGGTGTCGGTGCTGGCGGCGTTCATCATCTACCGGTCCGTGCGGGGGAAGACGCGGCGGAAGGCCACGGCCGCGGACGGGGACGGGGACGGGGACGGGGACGGGGACAGCCAGAGCCCCGGAGCGCGGAGGGACTCGTCGGGGGCGAGTTGGCCGGAGCAGGAGCTGAGCCCCGGGGATCCACGCAGCTCCTCCGTGGAGGCAACAGGTAAGAAGATCCAGGAATAACGGACAGGTGTCATTATGATATGTGAACCTATAGATAATGTGTTTATGAGCAATATCACAGATCGTCCTGTAACAGATATAACACCATAAATACACAATATCACAGTGGCTACTGCGAATAATATCTAATATCCAGCCTGGTTACTGTAGTACTGTAAAAGATAAATATAGATATACTACCGAGATGATCTCATTCTAATGTAAGTTGGGATTTTAAAAGGAACTTATCCAAAGTCTAATGAGAATACTTTGTTCAGATATCTGCAGAGATTGGATGGAATCTAAGTCCGTTCCTATAGTTTTTTATTTGAATTATGATTTAATTATGCAATAGGAATATTTCCATATTCTCCATTCAAGGATTTAATTTGACTTTTAGTGGATTTATTTTCCTGACTGTTGAAGTTGTTCGTGTCTCTGAGATTTTATGAGCTAAACATAAGATGAGCCCATAAAATAGGTCACATTGTCATAAATAAACAACCCACTATAAATAAATAAAGTATGCAGCGGTATTTAGTTATAGATATAACACCCACAGGGGACATTTTATCAGGTTACGAGACAGACAGAAATCTATCTGTTAGTGGACTTAGATACAGACACAATTAAAGAGAATAGTGAGGACAAAGTTTAGAGACTTATCTGACCGGGTCAAATGAGGCCTGAAATGGAGAAGACAAACAAACAGCCAATCACTGCTGATTGAATCGATTGGATTTCCCTGTGTTTAAATCGTGCTGTTTGGTTATTTCACAAAAAGGTACAAAGGTTGAAAAGATAGTTTTAACAAGCGTTATCTTGTTTATCTTTGTATTAGTTGATAGTATATAGTGGGAAGTATATGAAGTTTTCTCATGACGTTTTTATCAGGTTTGTACTTTAATCAGATAAATACGTCAAATAACAGTTTGATCCCTGTTCTCTCTCAGATGTGAGCGATGAAGTTTCCTCAGAGATGAAGGACGATGCTGATCCGTTTCAACGTGATCTGAGACTCAGGCATCGTCGAGCTCCTGCTGCTGAAAACAAACCTTCCTCTTATTCTCCTGCGGGGAGCTACGTCCAGATACCGGTCGTCGAGAACATGACTGCACCCGACTCAGAGGCAGGGACAGTGGTCCAGGACTCTCATGGAGAAGCTGAAACGAAGGTGGAGAGTGCAACAGATGATGGAGTTAGAGAAGAAGAAGTCCTCGAGGAGCTCGGTGGTGACGGAGGCTGCTGGAAGGAGCCTGCAGTGATTTGTGACAAGCAACACAAGGAGGCTGAGAAGGTATTTTACACAAGCTGCAGAGAAATGTCACAGTGGGTTAGATGGATGAATGGAAGGTGTATAATATATATTTATGTAATATTTACATGAACAAATGCACTGAGCCCCACAATAATACTTTTATATTAACAAAAAATCGAATAAAACTGTGTAATTTCTAAGCTGTTTCTCTTTACACCAAAGAAGGTAGTTAAAGAGCATTTGAGCACAACACAATTATTCTTGATCTTCTGAACTTCTGATTCGTCTATTTCTGAATTTGACTGAATGATTTTCTTTATCCACGTCTCTTGAATCTCATTGACACTTTTTGAATGTGTCCTTTCAGAAGTTTGAAGCCGAGGATCCGGACGATGGGAGTGTGAGCTCGGACGATATCGAAGATGATTCTTGCTGTTGTATCTGTTACGGTAAAGCCGAGTTGGAAGAAGAGAATCGGCGTCGAGATAGTATCAACAACAGCAATCATTCCAGTTATCACCTCTCTTCAGAGGATGAAAAGGAAAACGAGGGTGAGGAGGCGGAAGAAGAGTTTGTAGAGCAACAGCTCGTTCCTCAACTAGATGAAATCTGTCCCTGGACATGTGATTGTCAACAACCACAAAGTGAAGAGAAACAAGATGAAATCTCCAAACCTCTGGATAAAGACACCGATTTGACTGATCCTGAATCTGATGCACCTTCGCTCCAGAAGGAACTTCACCACAAAATCAATCAAACATCTGCAGATGACACGTTAGCTGAAGAAAGCATTGACCTTCATTTACCGTCTCAGGACGAGGACCAACAAACTGTCCGATGGTTTAATAGTGAAGCTGTTGAAGATCCCAGCGTCACTGCTGCTCCTGACACAGTCACATCTCATCCTCACGTGTTGTCTTGTGACGAAGACATTACGCAAACAAAAGGTAACGAAGCCTTTGATGAACGTAGCGACGCAGCTTCTGTAAAAGGTGAAGAAATGTCTTGTCCTCACTTCTCATCCGTCTGCCAACACCCAACAAGTGACCACATGGAAGTGAAGGAAACTTTCGTAGGGGCAGAAATTCCTCCGACTGATGCAGCAGTTTGCGATAATGATACGACCACATCTGTGATGTATGAAGAAATATCTCCCCCTGACACGTTGGCTTTACCCCAAGACCAAGAAAGTGACCAAATGCAAGCTAATGGCACAGGTCCGGACCCTCTCATGTGGACAGCTCCCTTACCGTCTTTGGAGCGGATCGAGCTGAGGGATCAGGATGAGGGCAGCATGTCGTCTCCTGCTGTTGAAGCAGAGAGCGGGATTTCCAGCATGGCTGTCAGTCCTGATTTACAAGATGCTTGTCATGACTTTGGTGAGACCGTAGAAAATATGGTAGTTCCACAACTGGATTGTGATCCACAGTCAGAAGAAGTAACAGACGCTAAAAACAACCTCTACGCCGATGATGCTGCTGTTTCTGTCATTAAGGACGATACAGCCGCTCTGGTTTTTGTGCCTAACCCATCACCTCTCTCCCATCAATCCCACAGCGAGCACACAGGCGAGTCCAAGTACGACTCGTTTGCAGACAACGAGGACACGTTTGGACACGAGATCGAGGACAGTTACCACAGAGAACTTGAGCAGCTTATGTTGCAGATCTCAGCGAATGCAATGAGCACAACCGATGAGCTGAGGAATGAACACATGAAGACTGATGAGAAGGCGGTTGTTGAGGTTGTGGAGAAGAAGGAGGACGTGAGAACTGCAAAGAAAATGGAAACAGACGCAGAGAAAGAAGACGATTACGAAAAGACTGAAATCAGTATCATGGAGGCGACGATGGACAATAACGAATGGATCACGGACAGTAACCAAGTCCTTCCCTGGATGAACATTACTGTCCCGTCTTTTTGCCAAGACCACAAAAACCCTGACCAGCCTCTTACTGACGATCGCCGGCCCAACTCTTCTCTCCCCGAAGTTTCACGTGTTGATACAGAGCCCCCCCCATCCACTGAAGACAAACAAACCAGCTCTCTCTCCGCTGTGGACGATAATACTGAAAACAACAAAAAGGTTGTTGCCGTCCATCCGATGCCCCAGAATGTTAATGTGACGTTCAGCCTCCACTATCTCACCTGCTCGCCGTACCAGACGGTGGCCGTCACTGGGAACCAGCAGGAGCTGGGGAACTGGAAGGATTTCGTCCCGCTGGAGAGGGCCAAGGACGGGCACTGGGCCACGGTGGTCAGCCTCCCCGCGGAGAGCCATGTGGAGTGGAAGTTTGTGCTGGTGGAGATGGGTGAAGTGTGTCGCTGGGAGGAGTGTGGGAACCGGCTCCTTGATACAGGATCTGGAGACGAGCTGACTTTGCACAAGTGGTGGGGATTGTTATAGGATGAGTCTCAGAGGAAAGGGCTGCGGAGCAGAGAGGGAGCAGGACATGAAACGAACTGGAAACTGGACCAGATGAAATTTAAATGTATCTTTAAATCCCATCACAAGAGCCCGATGGTGATATGTTCAGTTAAAATACTCCTTGAATCAAATATGGATTGATATCTAAACATAAAAAAGACATCTACAGTTCTTTGTTGAAGCAAAATTTGGTTGTTACAACAAAATATCATCAAAATATTTTATAATAATACAAAAATGAATTGAACAAACACCTAAAATTGTTTGCTTTCTTTCTGATTTAATATGATTGATTTTGAGCAAAACAAGCAATTGAAGGAGGAAACCTTCGGCTTTCAGAACTTGACTTAATACAATAATTCCCTTTCTCCAAAAATAGTCAAAACCTATTGCAAACCTACACTTGTCCATTTAAACATGTGGGTGTCTGATAAAAAAATTGTTCTAGAGATAAAAAACAAATTTGATCCACATTTTACCCAGTTTTTAATCTGCACTCTCATATATTTTTCAGAAAACTGTCCTTAAAAAACGCCTTCTTCATTTCTGTGGCAATATCTTTGGATGAAGCACCTTTTTAAAAGTCTGTGATTTAATGCAAGTGTCAATTTTCTATAAATAATATATATATATATAATATATAAATTATACCGTCCATATGCTGCTTGAATACCCTCCAACAATCTACAATAGAATATGCACATTGTTCACTTTTACTATAGCAATAATCAAAGCAATAATTGTTCTGTATGCTGTTTGGCTGGTGTTATTATCAGGTATTCATGAGTTAACCACTAAACTGTGATATGGTTTCAATGCTGCTTTTTATCTTGCATGGAAGATTCTCATAGTTCTATTAATGTGCCTTTTAAACAGGATTTGTTTCTGTGTCGCCACAAATTTGATTGAATGAATTACTTTCATGTATATTATTTCTCAAACGTATGCAGTCAGTTTATTTTTCCATGTTACTAATCAATGTAGACTATGTATCTCAGATCATGTCAGAAGTATCTTAATACGCAATATTCTGAAGATAATAATATTCTTGAATGTTAGTACGATGGAGTTTGTTACCAAATAAATAAATAAAGAGTCTGTCGTTGCTCTGATATGTTTCCTCTGCAGGTGAATTCACTTAGAAATCAATTTAATGCATGATTACATTGTGAGGAAATACAATGTCACCTTCATTTTCATCTAATTTAGTTTTTAAATCAATACTTTTCACATTAAATGTCTTGTTTTGCACCAGAAACTCTTTGAAAGTGCAGTCTAAGGGCAGAACAGATTTTCTGTATCTGACTATCATACCGTCTATCATTCAAAATCTGAATATGATAAACCTGTTTATATTTTTTAAAAGCACTGTTTCTGTGTAGATGTTTAGCTCGTCTCAGCGCTGAAGGTGACTCCACTGGTTCTGGAGAGGAGTCGAGCTTTTCATCTGAATCGTGACGAACACACTCACACATGCACAGATGCAATTTCTGGCCGCGTTGTAAATGATTTATCTGCACTGTGAGGAACAGGAAGTGTTCTGTGAGGTCAGAAAGCAATGCAGGGAAGATGCATCATGGGACATAAAGTGGTTTATTATAAATATAAGTTTCCCGTGTTGAGCTGCCACCATGTTCCATGTCATAAATGTCTGTGACATGTGATCCCTGCTCCACATTGGGGCGACCCCCTCCTACAGGAGCCTCCTCTTGAATATCGAGGCCCGAACCGTCGCAGGTTCAACCCCCGTGCACCTGAAAGACAAACACTCGTTTGACCCACTTCAATATCGGGTCAATGAAATTCTGTCCCAGCTCGAGGTCACGTGATTACTTTTTCTATCTCAAAACACAAGTCCAGGGAACTTTTGCCCTTTGACCCCAGAGCATCGAGCCAGATAAAACAAAGCACCACGTTGAACGAAGGTTGTGTTTACAGAGAACACACAGACAAACTGAAATGATCTGCTTTGTCGTGTGTGTTGGTTTTGTGCATGTTGTGTAAATGTGGCTCGCTCACTGCCGATGTGGCTGCTCGGAGTGTGTTTGTGTGTTTGTGTGTTTGTGTGTGTGTGCTCTTTCTAAGGTTGAAGGTAATCCTTTATTTAGACACACGGCTCACAACTGACACCACTCAGTCTGCTCATGCAACCCACACACACACAGACACACACACAGAGACACACACACAATGTGTCAAACGTCCAAACAGTTGAGCCACAGTTGGAAAAGTTTGATCTCTGTTAAGGCAGAAGTCTTAACACTGAGTCAGACGTCTAATGTGGAAACAGCTCGGTCTAACCCTCAAATTGTTATTATTATTACATCAGGTGCTGACGGTTAATAAACAGTCTGCAGATCTTCAGTCCCAACATTTATTTACTGTGGATATTGATTCTTGTAGGCGAGTCAGATCACTGTGTTCCTTTCTGTTGCAATGTGCAGGCCCTGCAGCTTGATAGTGGAAAGATAAAGTGTAGAATAAAACAAGAGTCTTATGAGAAACAAAATAAGATTTGCAGATGATAAGCGAAGAAACAAAAAGGTAAATCCTGAAAATATAACAGTGAAGACAATAATGAGGGCAGGAGACAGGAAAGATAAAACCAGAAACACTTAATCTCAAAAGAAGACAATCAGCCGGCGGTTTGACCCAGAAACTTCATAAGAAAAACAAACACAAACAGGCTGACCACATCTGACCCCCGTGATCACGCTCATCACGAGCACCTGAGCACCTGAGAGGAGAAACGAGAGGAAGAGGAGGAGGAGGAGGAGTCCATCGACTAAACTGAAACTATGACCCTTAGATTTCAAGACACTGTCTGATACTGAAAATTAGGTCTCTATTAAAGCAAATTAAATTCAATCTGGAGTTCAGTTATTTCTACTCTACAGTTTCCTTTGGTGAACTTGTCTCCAGACTTTTCTCCGCCTGTTGCCTGAGACACTGAAACACTCAGCGATCCTCAGACCGAGCTGGAGCAGCGAGTGTGAAATTCTCTTTCTCTGCAGGTTCAGTCTCCTCTTACAGAAGCAAACCTGTCAGAGCGACTTGCTTCACACTTGAACTTTGACCCAGCAGGATTTTATGATGATATCAGGTATATGTGAACTGTTTATAGATATTTTTACTTCATTGTATTTTTACTTTTTTCCAATATTTGCATGTCTGTGTCGAATGAGCGGGGAAACGTCTATTTAAAATCAAATTAAAGTGTCTATTGTGATGTCTTTGTCTCCTGCTTCATTATTGCTCCTTGTTGTAAATCTTTATATTTCAATGATATGTTGCAGGATAGTAAAATGTGTTTAACACAACCTTATCATCGTTGTCATGCTTGTGTTAAGGGTGTGTCCCACAGGCTATTTATACAACATGTCAGGCCCTGGTCCTGCTCCGCTCGCTGGGATCATGCAGTGACCTTCACTCACCAGTCTGCTGACTGGGCAGCATGGACCTGAGGGGCGGAGCCAGCAGGGTTAAACTGCAGGAGGAGGAGGAGGAGGAGGAGGAGGAGGAGGAGGAGGAGGAGGAGGAGGCTCCATTAGCTGTGCATTGTTCTGAATGATCCGTGTTTAACCTTTGAGATGAAGCTGTTTGGTATTGATGTTGCATTTTGATGTGGAAAACCTAAAAATACACTTGACAAAGAATTTATTGCTTCCACTTCCATCTCCTCTTTCAGGGGCTTTTCTGCAAACGTAAGCTTTTAGGAGTCTTTGTTGAATATTATATGTCTCCCTGTACATTCACTGTAATGTGAACCTGTTTCCTGTGGATCAGAGAGGAAACTGAAATCTTCTCTGGATCCACTCCACACAGGGACAGCCCACCTCCGGTGATGTCATCGCTGTCCCAAAGGACACTGCGGCTATGGGCTCAATGCAGCGTGTGTGTGTATGTGTGTGTGTGTCTGCACTGATGCACAGTTCAGTAGGGGGTGTGTGTGTGTGTGTTGAGCTTCCCTAAAAGAGGTCAGCTCATTAAATATTTACAACAATCACAGGTATTTCTGTCCCTCGCAAGGAATCTGACAAACTGCACCATTCAACGTGTGCAGGGTTAAATAAAAAAAGGTGGATTTAAAATAATAAGTCTAAATAAATCAAACCAGCACGTACAGGTATATTTCTTTACTCTGTTCTCAGTTGTTCTTTTATCTGGTCTCCTTATCCATATACAGCTTGGTATAAACATTTTTAGGTTATACTTGAAAATCTTGTATTTTGTTGTGGTTCAGTATTTATATATTATATTTATCTGCTGGTCTATGGTCTGTCCCCAGTTAAACCCATTACTCTTCCTTTACATCACTGTCTCTGTAAATTGAAACTCTGGTAGAAAGACAACACTGACCCCTGGCTGCACTTTGAAAACACTGTTGTACCTGAAGTTTTACCCCCATGAAAGTGTGAATATTAAAATATAGATCACAAACATGAAGCATGACAATAACAAAACAATGTTTAATGTAAATAATCATGTAAACAACAGTGTGGAAAATATGTTCATCACAGTCTTCAACAGAAAACACTGTGTTTCACTTTCTCGAAATGACACCCTGAGTTTTAATTCACTGGAGGAAAATTTGAAATAATTAAAAGGCACAAAAATGCAATGTTGTGTTTCCGGCTTCTGACTTAAACATTAAAAAGATTAAGAATTTTGGTTTGTATGACAAAATATTCATCAGTTTTCTGAGTGTCCCAAAGCTTAATATGAGCTTCTTACTGTCTCAGACAGGAGATCATCACAGAGAACATCATAACACATTTTAACTTGATTTACATCGAATGCAATAATGCAGAGTAAAGTGTGAGACAGTTGTACTTCCTGTGTGAGAGCTGCAAACATCTTTTAACAATGATACAAATATTCACCCATTAGAAAAAGACAGAGCAGCGTCGGAGCGTTTGGAGCTAAAGCCTCAAAACAAGTGTACAAGGGGTCAAAAGAAAGTTTATACCAAGTTCATTTGTGTTTTTATCAAAGTAATTTTACAGCTTTCTGTTTTTCTCTCTGTGACGTCCCACAGCACCAGACATGTTTTACTGCATTCACCATTAAACTGATGGAATAAAGTCACTTACGCCACAATGACCAGTTAGAGGCTGCAACATTAGCCAGATTCCCATTTGACCTCCCAGTAAGAACTCGAAGGGACATCAGTACTTTTAAAAATCATCACATCTACATTTAAAAGATTAGAATAAGTAATTTTCTTGTAATTAACTATTTTAGCTAATTACTACATTTCATTGAGGACTAGCTTGTGATCGCCCTCTAGTGGAATTGCAGCCAATTTTGCAGCATTAACAGGAGGTGGGACAAATATTTTTATTTTTATAAAAAGTTGACCTGGTAAGAATCCAGGTGGTGAACTTTACCCTGTGCATCCTCTCACGAGTGAGCTAAGCTTCAAAATAAAAGACTTTCTACACCGTTGGGTCTACCGGCTCTGCGTCTCCTCCTGCTCCTCGGTGATGGTGCGGTAGTGCTGAGGCTGATTCTGGGCCAGCGGGGAGTCGGTGGTGGCGAACAGCGCCGGTCGACTCTTCAGGGGCCTCTTCAGCAGGAACCTCCGGGACGTCACCAGCTCCCCGAAGCCCTCGGAGTGGGAGAAGGCGTAGCCGGATTTCCTGGTGCTGATTCTCCTGGCCGGTTTTCGGTGAGGTGTCGGGGCCGGCAACGCCTCCTTCCGCACCTTATACCTCACCTGGAGGGGGGGACAATCACAAATATTCATTACATTATTATATTAAACATGAATTTCTGATTTAATGATATGTTTATTATACAAATAGGCCCATTTGTAACCTGACAGTTAATGTGGGAATCAAACACATGATGGTGGTATCTCCTGCGTCACCTTGTCATTGATGGTGGGCCGGATCTGGAGGAGGATGAAGCGGATCGCCACCACCGGCAGAATGCAGAGGAGGGTGGACAGGAAGATGGTCAGCCACACGTTGGGCTGGTTCAGAGAGTTCCTCGCCGTACCTGGAGAGAAAACATCCGTCTGTCAGTGATCCCACAGAATCACACGTGGTGCAGGGAGGAGGGGCGGGCACAGGAGTTCACTCCACTCACCCATGAAGGGGAAGGAGGAGGTGAAGATGAGGAACATGCCGTTGCTGTACATGGTGAATGTGATGGCAAAGTAGGCGGCGAGGCTGCCCCACACAAAGAACTGGTTCACGGCCGTCCAGTAGTAGGTGTCCAGACACAGCTGGAACACAGGCAGAGAGATTATGATTTAATAAAACACATAACTTGCTGCTTCTGGCACCAGAGGGCCTGCCTCCCTCACCTGTGTGTTCACCACCACCAGCAGAGACGTCTGGGCCAGCAGAGCGAAGGACTGGTAGTCGGCGATGTCTTTGCCGTCGTCCCGCACCGTGTCGTGCATGGCCGCCCACGGGATGAAGAAGAGGATGAGGGAGCTGTAGGCGCTGTGCAACATGCAGCGCACGAAGGCTTTCTTACTGAAGTAGAGGTTGAGCTGACCCGGAGAATAGAGCTGAGGATACTGGAAGCTCCAGCGGTCGTTCACGTCCTGCAGAGACACAGCAGGGGAGAGGGAGAGAGAGAGAGAGAGAGAGAGAGGGAAGGAGAGAGATGAGCCACAGGGTGAATTCAGTTTAAAGATATTAAACTATAAGAATATTGGATATTATTCCTACCTGGTCAAAGAGGCTCAAAGCGAGGATGGGGAGAGCTGTGTACATCAGGTTGTACAGAGTGATGAACCACTCGTCGTACACAGTCTATAAACAACAACATGAAAACACCTCAATAACTTTGTGTTTATTAGGGAGGGAACATGAACATAATTAATTTGTAAATTAGAATGTTTATAAGGTTTTATAAAATGCAAGAAAGTCACAGACAAATGATTCCACCACATGTCCCTCACCTGCGCGGAGAAGCCGCAGAAGAAGGCGTACCAGAAGTGCACGAAGGTGAAGATGAAGTTCTTGTAAAAGAAATACTGCAGGAACTTGCACATGCGTAGGTAGGACCAGCGGCCGTGCACCAGCAGGAGGCGCTGTAGGTAACGGAACTGGGCGAAGGAGAAGTCGCTGGAGAGGACGGCCTGCATGCCCTCCTGCCCACTGATGCCCACTCCGATGTGAGCAGCTGGAGGACAGACAGCAGAGTGAGACATACCATTTGCACTGTGAGAAACGTAAAAATATGAATGCGGCTCTGCTGACCCTTGATCATGCTGACGTCGTTGGCTCCGTCCCCGATGGCCAGAGTGACGACCTGCTTGTATTTCTTCACCAGCTGCACCACCTGGGCCTTCTGCAGAGGAGTGACCCTGCAGCAGATCACCGTCTGACACATGCACGCTGTCCTCAGCAGCTCCAGGTGCAGGTCCTTCTCCAGAGCGTAGGCCTGAGGGCCACAAGGAAGGAGGAGGAATTACCGGGATGTGATGAGAGGTGAGACAATTACCCATCAACAAAATGCTAAAAGTCAGCAAGTCTCTGAATTCCTCTTCTCACGTCAATCATTTGTTTTTCTGACTTTGCAGCTGCACTGATCTGCATCTTGTTGATTCAGCAGCTACTGGAAATGGTCTCGTTCTTGAAGATAAAATGAAAACTTCTTACCAGACTGTGTCCGTTTATAATGAGGCCGTAGTCTCCCTCCACCTTCTCGTCCTGCACCGTCTCAGTTTTGCGACTCCAGAAGAGGCCGGCACGATCCAGGACCACCGTCGGCTCGTCCGATGCCTCGGGACACATCTCCCTCCTCGCATTCCTGGATGAAGTTACTTATTCGTTATTTTTATCCCAGTTACCTTAACAAAATAAAAGCTCAAACAGTCGTCTGTGTCCGTCTGACTTACTGAAGCTCCTCTTTGACTCCTTCAGGCGTGTTGGCTGCCACGATGAAAATCTTCTTCATCTCTTCCCTCAGCATGTTGCAGGAGTAGCCGATGTTCTCGGCCGTCTCTGTTTTCCAAAGCATCATCACTTTAAAGCCACTTATCTTCTCAGTTCATTCCCGAAACGGCTTTCTTTTCTCGTGCACTTACCTTGTTTATCCCCGGTCAACACCCAAATCTTGATGTCAGCTTTGGCCAGTTGCTCAATGGTCTGTGGAACCCCGTCCTGCAGCTTGTCCTCCACAGCGGTCGCTCCCAGCAGCTGAAACCCAAGGTCAAGGTAAACGGGTTGAATATGTTTTCCTCCAAACTACCAACCGAGAAGTTAACTCGCTAAAGCTGTCTCTCAGTTCTCCAAAGGCGGACTAACCATGAGGTCTTTCTCCATCTCTTCGTAAAGCTCATCGAGCATCTCCTCCCGTCCGTCCATGGCGCAGCTGGCCTCATGGTGGCGCTGTTTCCAGTTCTCCATGTAGCTCTCATCTATTTCCTTGTAGGCCAGAGCCAGCGTGCGGAGGCCGTCTCCTGCGTATTCCTGGAAAGTTCAGAGCAGTTAATGACCAACACAACTCCTGACATCCTTCTGACGTCTGGTTCACATTGGACCTCTTCACTCACGTTCAGGTGTCGGGTGGTGTCCTTCATCAGTTCGTTGCAGGACGAGTGGAGTCTTTCAAAGATGATGGTGTCGGCTCCTTTGCAGAACAGAGTCAACTTCCCCTCAGGGCTTCGCACTGGGAGTCAGAGGGAGGAGCAAGTTCTTAAATAGCTGCGTGAGCATAAATGAAAGTCTTCGGCAAATCATTTGGAAACATCTCGTCTCCACCTCCTCTCACCTATGACTGACATCCTCTTGCGCACGTTGTTGAAGTCGAGGACGGCCAGAAGCTCGTAGACGACCTTTTCGCCCATCTCGAAGACGGTGATGGTCTCTGGCGTTCGTGAGCGGAACACGAAGCCGAAGTTTCTCGCCGCCGTCACCAGAGCGCCCTCGTCGGGGGACTGAGCCTGGTAGTAGAGCTCTCCTGCCAACCGAGAAACAGAGGAAGAGAATTTGATTTTCGTATAAAAGAAAGATTGGAAGTACAGATGCACTGTGGCTGTTTAGGAGTCTTTGCAACAGTTTGCCGTGCAGTAATAAAGACGTCCATCGGAGGACGCTCACCCTCTTTCTTCTCCTCGGGCATGACGGTGTGGCACAGAGCCAGCAGGCGGAAGAAGGCCTGAACCTCCATGTTTCCCTCCTTCACCGTCTCCACCAGGCTGTGGTCGTGGAAGGAGAACTTCGGATCCGCCAGCTTGTTCCATTTGAAGTCAACTTTCTCCGTCTTCTGCGATTTGACAAAAAAGAAACAGACAGGAACAAGTTTGAGAAACACACAGGTTGCACTTAGTTCATGCAAAGATTTCCACTGTCCTCCTCTCACCTCTGTGATTTCCACCCTTTGTCTTGCAAAGTCAAACAGCTCCCCTGAAAAACACAGACACACAACCTGAACTCAGTTACTCTCATTGTGACCATTCCACCCCAGGTCTCAGAACCGCGGAGCCGCTCACCATAACTCTTCCCGTTGATGGAGCACTTGTTGAAGGTCATGATGTTCTGCGTCAGGGTGCCCGTCTTGTCGCTGAAGATGTATTTGATCTGTCCGAGCTCCTCGTTGAGCGTGGTGGTCCGAGCCTGGGCCGGGGTGTCGCTCTTGGGGTAGTACATCTTCCTGTCCCAGTCGATGTAGAAGCTGTTCCCCAGGCGGATGATCTCCACGCTGACGTAGAGAGAGATGGGCACCACCGTGTTGAGGACGATGACGTAGGACCAGAAGGAGAGGAAGGAGGAGAGGGCGGCGTCGATGCCCGGCTCCCGGGGGAGGAAGGGCGTGAACACGAAGCCCTCACGCACCTCCCAGATCGCGTTGCCGATCGCCATGACGGTGCACATGGCCGCCAGGAAACCGAAGATCTGACCGAATTAAGACACCATAAATCAATCAGCTGGAAAAGTTTATCTGCATTTAAAAAGAGAAATCAATGCTTCAAGTGCATCAAGTGAATAAATGATCTCCACATTTCAAATTGTACTTTTCTCTCTTTATATATATGTATGTTTAAAATAATGAGTTTATATCAAGGTGGACGAAATGTGTCCACTTCCTGCTACTTTACAAAAATGAAGGACACTGCCATCCTGCGCTGGGGACGTCATATTGGGTTAATTATTATTTGACTTTGACTTTTTAGTTTCGGTACATGTCCCATCTGCTAACATGGAGGAGGGGGAGAGATGTTCCATGAATCCATATTTTATAGTTTATAATAATAGTTTACTACAACAGCATATTTAACATATAAAGATGTATATTAACAATGTCCACGCCAGCCTATGATTATTGTATTTGTGTGTGAGTGTGTGTGTGTGTGTGTGTGTTAAACTCACAGACAAGACCAGGACATTCATCAGGTGGTCGATGCTCGTCCGTTTGAGCGTCGTCTTTCCACTGTTCTGCATCAGCTTGGTGTCGGGACCTGGAAACATTCAGTTCAGCTTGAAACTGTGACCGGTCCTCAGTGTTTGACGAATATTTGTTCACTTCCTCTAAAAGCGAACCCGTCTGTCCATTTTGAATTAAGATCATTAAGCTTCGGAATTGTTTGATTGTGTCCTTCATGCATCAGTAGGTTTTTTATGGGTTAAAGTCCATGTTGGTGAATAAAAGCTAACAAAAAGGCGGCCTGGTGATTTGCCAAAGTGGTAAAACAAATATTCACACCTATAATAAAACTTATGTGTGATCTCATTTGTTTGTTTCATCTGTTACTGCTGCATTTTACCATATTTACTCATTATCATTTTATAACTTCTCCACATGGACTGATTCTGTTCTGCAGCTGCATTATATGGAAACTCATTTCCACCGAAAAGGAAATAAAGAAGTTTGTTTAAAATAATGCTTCTGATGAGGCGTGATCCAACAGAAAGTTTGAATGTTCGTCTCGTTCGTCTCATTCTATGAAACACCCATCACCTCCGAAGATGACCAGGCCGAAGCACCACTCCGTGTTCCTCAGGGTGCAGCCTCGCAGCAGCACCTTGTCGTTGTCCAGGGAGTAGGCCTGACCGCTCAGGGTCATGGTGCCTTTGAACTTGTCCAGACGGTTGTTGGGAGGCTCACAGCGCACTTCACCTGAGGGTCAGAGGTCAGAGGTCAGAGGTCAGAGGTCAGCATCAAGGACACAGCTGTAAAGGTCCAGGTGAAGATGTGACTGTACTAGAACGTGAAACTCAAACAGCAGATGATATCTTTATATCTTATATCTACAGTCTTATTATCAAGATAAAAACAGAAAGAAGTTTCCATTTCTATCTTTAAAAAGTTATGTCTGGGTCACATGTCTCTTTGTGTTATTGCTGTTGTGTTTCTTTTGCTCCACGAGTCTTAAACTTCATATAAAAAGTCCAGATTAAGAAAACAAGATCTATTTAACGTTCTGTCAGCCTCTCACCATTGAAACCAGCCAGTGCCTCCACGCTGTCCCCCAGTTCTCCAGTTACAGTCAGGGCCTGTTTCACCTTCAGATTGGTTTCACTGTGGGGGGGACACACCAAGAGGACATGAGGACGATGCAACTCTGAGACAAAGTGAGACAGTCAGTGAGACACTCACCCGTCTAATTCTGCTGTTTCCACATACACCAGATTGAGCGGCTCACTGCTGGACAGCAGCAGGAGGTCGGCCTGAGGAAAACATCAAGTAAACGTGTTTATTATTATGATATCTTTAAATGAACCTGTGAGCTTCACTCTGAACTCTCTGCACTCACTGTAACAAACTGATTGTTCTCCAGTTTGATGATGTCTCCGACCTGAACGTTCATCCACCGCTCACTTCTCAGTCTGCAACAAAGAGACAAACCATGAACTCACCGATCAGCTCTGAGAAACAGAGAAACTGGACAGAAAGTTAAAAACAAAGTGAAATCTGCGTCTTCACTCACTCTCCATCGATGAGGACGTCCACTCGACGGTTGTTCACCTGTTTGTCGCTTTTGTGTCTGTTCTACTCGGACGACACAATTTAAAACAGGTTATTTTGACACGTGTGGATTTTATTTTTGTATTTCTCAGTTTTGCCCATAAAATCTTGAGTTGATTTGAGCTCACTATGTCATCGCTGGCGTCCTTGACGGCTGTGATTGACAGCACGAGCATCAGAGGCACGGCCGTGGTGAACCAGGAGAGAGAGGAGATTTGTGGGATGAGCTGTGAGGAGACACACACACACAAACACACACAAATGACCAGAAACACACATTTAATTACCTTTAGATTACATTGAATAACGTGCTAATATCTTAGCATATATTCCAGCATAAAGAACCACAAAACTCTTTTAAAGGACAGTCTACAGATTCAGATGTTTGTTGTCGGATAAAAACAAAATGTCTACCTGCAGTAACAAGAGGAAGAGGAAGTAGGTGTTGGCGAGTCTCCCGAACTGCTCGAAGAGGTTGAGCGGCAGGAAGGTGAAGATGTTGTACTTGGAGGTCGTGATGGCATTGTTCTGGAAACGAGACACACACCGGTCAGTCAACATTCACACATTACACAATCTTTATAAATCTGAGCAGAGGTAGAAGAGGGTCTCTCACTTCCTGTCCACGGAGGAAGTTGAGTTTCTGCACTTACGGTGTAGTTGTACGAGAGGTTGAAGGGTCTGTCGTTGGCTCGCAGGTGTCGCTCCACCTCTGTGCAACACAAGATTCACAGCAGGACGTGGGTGAAGGTTTGATTCTCTCACTTCAGTTCACTACAGGTCGATGTAAAGCTTCAGGTCTCACCTTGTTCGGCCGGTTTTCCACACAGCTGGAAAACGTTGGACACGGCGGATCCCATGTTCAGCTCAGATTGTCCATCCCACACCTGAGGACGTGGAAAGAGTCGAATCGTAAAGAGCACAGACTGATATATAAGTGAAGGGGGGGGCGGGGGGAACTCTGGCAAATATAAGCCGGAAGTAATTTATATATGTAAAAGGGGATTTATCTGATATTTATCTTCATGACAGTATTATACTTGTAAATCAATATATATGCTGCCATGTTCCAGAATGTGTTGGACCTGCAGATTTAGATTAATCTTTATTCTAAAGCTTAAAAAGTGCAAAAGAGCTGATAAACATAGAGTTTTCTATTTATGTTGTCTATCAGATAAACTTTACGTTTATGTCGTGATATTCTGACGAAGAGAGAAACTATTGAACGACAGTCTGAGACTTTCTACGACAACATGTGAGCTACAACTCCAAGAGCTGTAAAGACACTCCCTTCACAACCCTTTGTACCCGGGTAAAGATTACAGCAGACAATCCATAACGGCCAAGATCAAGATGATATGATGCGAACGTTGAGATTGAGATGATACGACCCTTAAGAAATCAGCAGTTATTAAAGCAAAACCAGGTAAACGACTGGAAATGAAGTCTCTGGTTTTAGATTTGTCGGTTTCCTGTATCTTGGTTTTCGCAGATGGACGTCAGAGTGAAACAGGAAGAAGAGAAAATGAAAGACTCAGCGGAACTCAGTTCCCTGAATGAGCAGCAAACACATAAAAGAGCTAATTCCCCTGTTCTCTTTCTACAAATAACTACATTAATTATATATTTAAGTCAAATTGACCAATACCCTGATGTATTCTGGTGCACAGATCAGGGAACAGGCAGCTCCACGTTTCCCTCACTGTTATTGTTCGACTCTCACACTCACAATCGATCGGAGACCGAGCCACCAGGCCTCAATATTGATTAGTTATGTTGTTCAACTATGTTTTAAAGGTTTCAAACGCGAGAGACTCTCAGATCTTCGTCCACAAAAGTACCAGACGTCCTATATTTCCCCAAAGTCTGAAAACCAAAGCACAATCAGGCACATACCTTAAAGAAAAATGTGATTTCTCGTGTCCCTCTCACACATAAAGGCCCAGGGAATGAAGCAGAAGCGGGAAAACGCCTCAAATGTCAGTCTTCGCTTTGCTTCCGCCGCAGATGAAGAGAATCCAGGCCCTGGTCCGTGCTCGGCCTGGACGCCCGGGCTCCAGCCTCGTCCCCAGGCACAGGAAGGGGGTCAGACGTGGGGCCTCCGGCTGAATGAAAGACACCCGGGATGGACGACTCTGGCTCTACGGTGCAGTGGTGAAAGAGAAGCCTATACAGCAGAGGTTTCAGGTTCAAGCAGGAAGAGCTGGGATCCCCCCCCCCGGCAGCCAACAGCTCCGAGCTTGAACAAACAGTGCAGCGATCTTTGGACCTGGAGACCGGGGGGGCAGGAGTGGAGGGGCAGTAAAACACAGGTAACAGGTAAATGGCTGCAGCCAATCACAAAGCTTGTGATCTGGGCAGTGAGGTATTCTACACACCCATATGATTATTATCAGCCACTTTCATCTCAGCGTCAGTTAGCAGGAGCCAAACAAAGCAAAGGATTTTAATGCATTTTAAAATATGGAAATTATGACTTTAAATCTGATGTTTCTATCCAGGCTCTGTCAGAAATGTAAATTAATACCTGGGCTCGTCCAGGAGACCTCAACATGAACCACTGGCTAAATTAGTTATTGAGTTCCATCATTTTATTGTATCTTATTGAAGTAAGACTCTTATTTGTTTGTAAATAACTACTAAAGATAATTTGGTGAAGGTCAGATGATAAATCTCATGCAAGTTATAATCTAAACATTAAGATACTTTGGTTTGTACTTTAACAAAAGGGGGGGGGGTGTAAAAGAAACACACAGGTAAGCAGATTTATAGATACCTCAAATACTTTATACAAAATTCATTAAATCAAGTGTTTACATGATGACGACAACATTTCAAAGTAGTGACAATACAAAGAAAACACAACAAAAAAAAAGCAGTTACCGTGTTGGACTGAACCTGTGGTTGAATATTGCCGTGATTTAGTGAACGGGTCAAGAAAATGTTAGAAAATACAGAAAAATCTTTACAAAATAAACATAAATAAAAGAAGTGAACTTTTGCCACTTGGCACGAGGATTTGTGTATTTTACAGAATGGCTGTGACAGAAGTGTAACAAGGAGGGTGACGTGTGATTGGTTCAAAGCGTGTGCACGCACTGAGGTTCTCGTAGTAACACAACATCCTTCATAAAAGTGGAACATTTTTAATATTTCTCCATAATTTGGGAACAAATTCACTGGCACACGTCGCACTGCATAATATCTCCGTCCATAAAAACATGTATCTTACAACAAGAGGACGATAAGGGGGAATATTTACAAAATGAAAACTCACACAAAATATAAAGAGACTGCAAAGAAAACCCAGCCTGTGTATAAGTACAGTGTTTGTCATCAAGGATTAAAAAATTAAATACTAAGTACTAAGGAGCATCGATTGGAAAAAACTTGTTTGACATCATCGTGGGCAAAACAAGTGGCCGAACCTCAGAGGAAATACATTAAAAAAAAACTATGGAGTTTGTAAAGTAAGGCCACTGATAGGACGAGAGGAAGAAACAGAGCAGGAAGATAATATGTAAATTATCCTTCAATCCTCATCAGATATCGTAAAAACCTGAAAGTTCAACCTCAAGGTTTGTTTGTGAACAGGATTACACAAAAAGTACTCGACAGATTTCAATAAAACTTGGTGTAATGATGGAACACGGGGAAAGAAAGAACCCATTGAATTTTGGCAGGGATCTGGACTAAGGAGCAGATCCAGTATTATTTCTTCCACTTTCTTTAACATTAGGAAATAGGGCATTTATTAGTCAGTTTTTCCAGTTTCCCAGGGAATAGTTCAGGGATTTTGATGAGAAAACAAACAATTTAATCCTGAAATAAACTTCTCTCTTTCATTTAGTTTCACAACAAACAGCAGGTCATGACTTTAAAATGCGAGCGTGAATAAAATAAAATAAAATAAATCTACACTTCACGTGTTAACGCTGCAGAAGCCACTCGTTCACATTGTGCAAATTCTCAACACACACGCACACACACACGTCTCTGACACAGGCTCATAACAGTAAACAACATATTTTTAAATCGCAGGCTTTTGAAAAAAAACCGCACAGACGTCAATAAATACATATAAAAAAATAAATAAAATGGCTGCACCATCGCGGTCGCACTTTAGGCCACGAGTTGTTAGATGAGCTCATAAATAAATATGAACAAAAAAAAGACGAGGACTCTGCGTCAACACACACTTTTCATTTAAACTGATTTAAACCATGTTGTTGTTGATTTTACGGTGAAAAAACGTGATCAACGGATAATTCGTCAATATTTGTTTCTCCTGAAAGGTTAAATTAAGAAGTGGAAACTTAACATGGCAAGGCACGCATCAATACTTTGAACGAAGGGGAAACGTTATGGGTTATTACTTTTAAGTACCTTATCTCGAAACTTCGGCTTCACATGATTTACCGGTAAAATAGTTCTGTGTCTTTTCTTGTACAAACCGAATTCACATTTGACTCCGACCGTCACAGTGAAGCTACGGACTTCACACATTCACAGTTTTGAGTGTAAGGCATCGAACACATGGCCACGCTTGAGGGGAGTTATTGCACAACAACACTCGGAAGGTGGGGGGAAGGTGGGGGGAACTTGTTCGGCGTCCTCTGCTCCTTTGTGGCTGTGGCTGTTGGAGGAGGGGAAGGGGGAGGTGAGTGGTCACTTCCTGGTGGATCAGCTGGTCAGTGTGAAGGTTGAACGAACCCATGTTCTTGTGGTTGAGCCCCGTCACTAATGTCTGAGAGTGTCTGTCCGAGTGTAAACGAGGCGTCGGCAGCTCAGACACGAGAGAGAGAGATGCGTCTCTTATTCTGAAAAGTCCCTCCTTCCTTCCTGTCTCTCTCTCTCTCGGTCCGTCTCCAGCCCTCCTCCTCTCATCTGCCCTCCTCGGCCGATCGCGTTTCCGACTTCAGCCTCACAAACTCCTTGGCCACGTCGTCGTTGGAGCGCTGCGACAGGATGCGCATGGCGGTGAGGCCGGTGTCGTCCATGTGGATGCGCTGGCCCAGCGGACACCAGCAGGCGCAGTTGCCCTTCTCCATGATGTCCCTCAGCTGGAGGACGGCCAGGCCCACCACCCGGTCGGCGCGGCCGAAGCAGTAGTCCTTGACGCAGACCTGCAGCTCGTAGCACTCGAAGCCCTCCTGGTTGCCCAGAGCACTGCACGGGGAAGAGTAATTAACACATCAGTAGTTAATTGATTAATTGATTCTATAAATAGTTGCATCTTAATTTGAGAAGCAGGTAACGCTGCTCCCAGCTCTTACAAGTTGAAGGTCTCGTTGAACTTGGGGGACCAGCTGTTGTTCTTGGACTTGGTCTGGAACTTGCGTTTCCTGTCGCTGAGCTGAGGCCCGATCAGGCAGGTCTCCACGAAGGGCCGGAACATGCCGGACGTCTGCCATTTTAAATCAGCGGCCCCCATGACTGCAGGAACACACACACACCGGAGGAAGAGGAGGGAGACGTGATCAGCTGAGTTAATGTCTCAGTCACATTATTTCAGGAGGATATTATTATGAAAACTCAATCTGACCTTTGACGGTGACCTTTCGCTCGCCGTTGGTGGGATGAGTGTACAGCTCGATCTGGACGCACACCTCGCCGATGGGCTTGTCCACGCCGGAGCCTAACACACCCAGATACAAGCACCAGTAAGCTTTCATTTAACCACCATGAGCAGTAAGAAATTAAAGTTTGATTCACGACACAGAGTGAGTATGAGAGGGGGGGAGGGGGGGCACAGGCAGGGGGGGGGTTGAGTTGACCCACCTCAGGGGCACTAAGAGATTCAATGTGGAGGGAGGGGGTGATGGGGGGGGGAGAAAAGAAACACTGGCAGATGATTTCAGTGAGACCTACCCCTGCTGGGCTGAATTTTGTCATTGGGTGTTAACCTAATACCCTTCCCATTGTGCACTGGCACAGAGGCAGCACAGGAGATAAGAGAAGACAGCGGCAACACGTCAACACATTTCAGCATCAGAAACACAAACACACAAAATAGACAAGTTCAGATCTTCCAAGAGGGGAAATTATTGTCCTGTTGAAACACATTGCTCAGCTGGCGCCCTCTCCTGGTGTATCAGGGGGGAAGAGATGGAATCTTAAAGCTGTGGCGTCCGCTACCTTGTGCGTGCTGGGTGGTGACGAAGGTCTTGATGAGTGTGTCTGTCGTCTGTGTGTAGAGCGACAGCGCGTGGCGGAGCGAGGACAGCTCGGGACTCTTCTCCAGGAACGCCTTCTTCAGCCCGTTGCCGCCCGCGTGGAAGTATTGCTGCAGAGGAAACAAGAGGGAGACTCTCAACTAAGAAGATCCTGTTTATTTACCAGGATCCAGACATTGACAAAAACAAACAAACAAATCATCCGTCTACATAAACGTTCAGGGTTCTTGATAAACGGATGAATACTTGATGAAGCTAACCCGACCCTGTGTCCCCCCCACGTCCCAGTGGAACCCGACCCCGTCCTATAAACTGACCTTGATCGTGTCCAGGGCCACGTCCATGACAGCACACTGCCTGGGAGACAAGCTCTTAGCCTCGCCTGCCATGTGATCCTGCACAGGAAGAACAGACACACCAGTTAGCGACGATTGATTCTGGTAACACACAGATAAAAAATATCCAGAAGGGGCTTCTTGGTACCTTGAGTTTGGAGAGCTGACCGAGCTCTTTGGCCGCCGAGAGGATCTGCGCTCCCTGAGAGAAGAGAACAAAAAGGAAACTGAGAAACGACTTTCTGCTGCATTTAACTTTGCAATTTCCACCAATGCTGAAGCACACAAAGCAAACACGTGACTCACAAAGGTGTCGCTGCCCTGAGGAAGGACAATCGTCTTCTCCAGGCTGCTCATCACGATCCTCCAGAGCTCCTTCAGCACACGCTTCAGGACCGTCTTCTCACAAACTGTGGCGAAAAGGGTCAGCCTGCAAAAACATGGTGCAGATCATATCAGCAAGAGAAACCTGCAAACTCGTGGAAGAGGAAAATCTGAATCATCCACTCACCTCCCGTCCAGGAAGTCCATGAGAGGCCTCAGCATGTTGTCAGAGTCGCCCTCCACCTGAACCTTGGTGCTGGCGTTGAGCGGCCCCTTGATCTGGTAGAGCAGCGACGCCATCTGCCGCATGCACTCGGTGATGCGGCTCTGGAAGCTGATAGGATGACGAGCAATCAGCTAAATGCATCTGAGGGTTTAGTGCATCAACTGTGTAAGTGAGATGTTCATGTACCTGTTCCCAAATGTGCTGCTGAGCTCGTCCAGCACGTTGTTCAGCTTCACCTGCAGGTCGTTCAGGAGGTCGCTGGCCTCAGGGTCCAACTGCAGACACACAAGCAGAGAGAAGCTTTTAAAACCAACAGAGGGTCTTTACTATATAAACTGTAAAATAGAGAAAGGAAAAACAACTTCCCAAAAGTGTTTCACAAACTTTAAAGATGAAGAGGAAATCAGTTTTCAGGCTCAAATGGATGACGTCAAACATTTTAATGAACTTTTATATTTGCATTTTAGACTAAATCCCCCAAATAACCTTCAATCTTCTTCAGGTAATTTTGCTTTAAATGGAGGGAAACTAGAAGATTTTAAGATTTAACCAAAAAGATTAAATAACCAGTAGCTGTTATTATGGGTTGTCTCTCCTCAACACTGTGGTAATTAGGGGTTTTCCAGTTTTGTATTCAATGCTCCTGAGGTAGGGAAACACGCAAAAGGAATCAACGTTAGCACAAACCCACCTTTTTCCCAACAGCCACCAACTTTCAATGGGAGCACATTGGAAAAATACAAAGTTTAATATTGCAAGAGAGATTTGAGTCTTTCAGGTCTCACGAGCACAGGGGGGAGGGAGCCGAGGGGGGGGACTAAATGATCTGAATAAGCTGCGCCTGCAGGGGGCGCTGAGACATATGGATGAAGCCCGACTGCGGCTCATTAAGCCAATGATCCAATGGCCTTTTGATTCATGGCCTGTCGGGGGTTCTGTGGCGCCATCAGTGAGGGGAGAAGTTTCTGCTGTGCAGCACGGAGGCCCGAGGCTTCAGGGAAACGGATTGTGTCCCGTTTGTAATGTGCCTGTGTGTGTTTTTGTGTTAATAAACATGAGTGTGTGCACCTACACTCACCTTCTTCTCTTCAAATGCGGTTTCAGTCTGTGGCAGCACAGAGAAGTGGAGGGTAACACAGGACAACCTCGATTTAGAGTCATTTCTCGTTTTGGAATTGGATTTTCATGTATTTTTGGGGAACAGCTGAAGATCAGTTGCTATCACAGAAAGTTCTGTGGCAGCGGATTCACCCCGGTGTGCATGTGACCTACCTTCTCTACCGGGGGGGGCCGTCTTTGTGAGGTATACGGATGTTTATTAAGATTATTTAAAAGAGAAATAAAAAAAATGACAAATTAACAAAACCCCCCAAAAAACACAAATCAAAGGAAACAGGACAATTAGAAATAACTGCATTTGAAGGGGAAACAAGTTTTTGAGGAATGACCGGGGGAAAGAAAAAGTGAAAATTCAACCACAGATGAAGATAAAATCTAAAAATGATACACGTCACCATGACAACCACAGGGAACCATATGTCAGTGGGAAAGGGAAAAGACTTGGAGTGATGTTCCAGGTTAAAACCAGTTCACACTGTAACAAACCTCAACCTCAATTTCCTCCCCTTCCTCCCCTACTGCTTCCTCCTCCTCCTCCTCCTCCTCACTCTCCTCAAACTATGAGTGGCAGTGAAGAGACAATAAGAAAAGTTAAAAGTTTGATTCTCATCCACGTGTCCTTCAGGTGGTGAGATCAGGGGGAGTATATGCAGGCATGTGTCACATGTCTGCATATACGGGGAACTTGCCTGCCATGCTAGCATTCTACTGTTGGGCTAGAAAAAGAAAAAGGAAAAACACGACTGTGACTTCACTCTCACTCACTAGAATCACCACCTCATGGTTTTATGCCTCATGAGGTCACAGCGACCTTCACCTTTGACCCCCAAACGTCTAATGAGTTCATCCTCGAGTGCAAATGAAAGTTTGGTCTTAATTTGAAAGATTTCTCTCAAGGTATTCTCGTCCATCGGCCCAACTGTGTTTATAATAAACTCAAAATTGTGTCACCAAATAGCAAATGTCAACATTTTACAATTTTGAGATCCCTCATTTAAATTTGGTAAAGAAAAACATATCGATTTTGAAAATACTTTCACTTTGGGAAAAAAATAAATAAATAGCATCAACTTACCAGAGGTAAACAAAACTAAATTCTAATAGTTGTTTACTTTACTTCTCTCCATTCTGACAAGCAGCACATTTATACACACACACTGAACTGAAGCTTAAAGTTAAAAGATCAAATCAACAAAGTTCAAAACGATCACCAGACAAACAAAATAACTTCCAACTCATTCACTGAAAGGAAAATCCAACCGCTGCTGCTCAGATGCATTTCTAGCGCCACCTTGTGTTTGATTGGAGTACTGGAGACTTTTTTTTACCATGCAACAAAAAGTTCTTCCAGGGAACAGTTTCTAATCAGCTGCTAAATCTGCTTGAAACGTTGAGATCAGGAAAACCGACACAGAAGAAGCCCCCCCATACTTTTGTACATTTATAGATGCAGGTTGATTATCCAAAGGGAGACTACTAAATAAATCAGGGGCAACTATTCAAGCTACATCAGCATCAGAGTATCCACTGGAACAGTTAAGCTACAACTACGATACAAGATTTACTGGTTTAGAGTTCAGTAAATATCACACAATATGAATTATGGACTAACTAATAGAGCACAACAGTCACCAGGCTACATTCTATTAGAAGTGAGCTACAGTCTAACTCTCCACTCTGCTGACAGCAGCAGTACGCACCAGAGCCTTCGCCTCCTCCTCATCGGTAATAACCTGTTTCTGAGGAAGAGGAAAATCATTTCTTTGCATAAACGCCCCAAAAAATCCACGACGCTGCTTCATCAGCTCCACTGGCTCAGATGTGAACCTACCTCTTCATCTACTGCCTCCTCCTTCTTCTCCTCCTCTTCTTCTTCCATCACTTCATTTAGCTTTAATTGTAAAGTGAACACACTGATTGAAACTGCACAACTACACAAAACGACTACACTAGCTCCACAGTAAATGTGATGCAGTACTATGTAGGGATCTGAAGCAGGGGGAGGTCACAGCTGACAGGTTATTGATTGTTGTAACTGCAGCTACACTTACGACACTGTCTCCATGTCCTCTAGTGAGTCTATTAGGCAGCAAAGGGACAGATATGTGTGTATCGATCTGCTTTCATCTACAGCGTCACGTCGTCACACACCAGGGACGACGTGTGGACATTTCTACACAACCGGCCCGTAACACAAGGTGCACAACGTACACACAACATTCTCTAAGGCCTTGTTAAGAGTCAGGATCTATATCACTACTGCACATACCTGCGCTTCCTCTGTTGCAGTCTGATACACAACAAACACACACACACACAGCTGATGTGGAGGCAACCATAGATAAAATCCTACTTTCAGGGTTAGGGTTAAGGTTACTGCAAACTGGATATTCTCAGTGACCCAGTGCGATGCTCTTACAGATTCAAACTGGTTTCCAGACGTACCTGTTTGGCTCCCATCGACTCAAACATCTTCTCCAGCTGGATTCTGAGCTGCTGCACATTATTCAGCAGAACGCACGGCTGCAGGAGGAGGAAGGTGAGACACAGTGGAAAGTGAGATTACACTGATGTGACAGGGAATTTTTCTAGTTTAAAAACAACATTCAAGTTTAAATAATAATCTGTTAAATAGGTCTGGTCGATGCCGTGATGGTGGATCCCCAAATCCCCAATTATTTGACTGTATTAACCTTTCCCAAGTGAAATAATAAGGACGAAGGCTTATTACAGAAAACATAAACACATAAACTTACAATCTTCTCCTTGTCAATGTAAGAAGGGAAGTTCTTGGTCAGAATGGCGCTGTACAGCAGGAGAACTTTGGAAATCGTCTGTAAAAAAATAAATAAAAGATTATTAATCACATCTAGAGCATGTTTTAAGTTCTTCAGAAGGTGTAGTTGAGAGTGTGATGTGTTACCTTGGAGAAGCGGCGGCTGTACTGAGCCATGACGCTCGGATCGGGACATTCCAGCTTCTTGATGATCTCAAAACTCTGGTTGAGCTGCGTGAAGATGTCCACGACGGAGCAGGAGAACAGAGCGTGCTCAGACGTCTGCTGGAACTGAGACGGCAGCCGAGAGAGCAAGGAGGTTTAAAATAGTTTCTTTGCACAGGTAAATAAAAACATCAGAGTCGATTTAAATATTTCTTACTCCGTCTTTCTTGTCTCTCTCCAGGGCTCCGTGCATGAACTCAACAGACACGTCCTCGTTTTCAGCCAGCCACTGCAGCACAAACTGCACGAACCATCTACATGGGAAAACACAGGCGTCGTATCGAAATCCAAATATATCAATTAACATAACGTTTCCCCCCCGAGCCTCTGAGAGAACACGACTCTTGCACTTACGACGGGTAGTCGGGGACGACGCCTTTGACGCTCGGCAGCTCCTTGACGTACTCGTTGTAGAGCCACTTGACCTTGAAGTGCAGGTTCATGTAGTCGGTGCTCTTACACAGCCGGTGCTTCTCGTGCTCTGCAGATACATGAGCACACGAGGAGCCTGTGAGATGTGTCATGAGCTGGAGAGAATCTCAAGATCACTCAAAGTCTAGCCCCTTGAGTCCCGTCCTCACGCTGAGATAAGATGATGAGCCTCTGGTTTTAGCTTCACACTCTGTTTACACAATCCAAATGCTAAAGGGATTTTGGGGAGTAAATTAATTCTGCTATAATCGTTATATTATAAACCAACAATGTAGGTTGATTTATCAAGTTTTATATTAATTTGTTATTAAATTAACCGTGATTGTGTGCATATGTATTTAAGGAACACATGCAGGCATAAAGCTGAGATCAAATTTACCCAGGAGTAATTTGAGTGACCTACTAAAAAACTACTACTATGAAAGTTTAAATACTTCAGTACAAAATCTCTGAACACATTTTTCCATCTCTTTTAATATTAAAGCAGATTGAAAATGAAGGGTTCACACACATCTGTGCAGAAGTGTGTGATACAGATATGAGGGGTTTCATCTTTAGGACGAGGGGCTGGGATAATAGCTGAGGAGCGTCGCTGCTGTACAGTAACGTACAGTGCAGAGAAGCTCCTGGGAGACATAAGCAGCTTTCAGACCCCGCACAGTCATTTCTTAACTTTAACATCCTCCTGTGCCACTGTATCACTCCTACTACAGAATTCATCTCTCTCTCTCCCCCACATCTCCACAGTTTCTCAAGGGTTCTCCTCCTCACGTTTTCAAGCACTTAATACGAAGGGGCTGGGACTTACCTTCCATTGCATACTTCATGTCCTGAGCAAACAACGTCCACATGACCTCTGCTGACACCTTCCCTACACTCAGCTCCTGAGGGAACCTGGGAGAAAGGTGAAGGACAGACAAGGAGGTAAATAATACAAAGAACAAACAAAGCCAGAATATCCCAGAGTATCACGACTGAAGAGACAGTTTTAATTGTTCAGAACATCTGGACTTAAAAACAACTCATCTTATCCTCATTTTAGCAAGAAATCAATGGGTTACGATTAATTCAAACTGTTTGTATTGTTCAGCTATTTTAATAGAATAAAGAATAAGTAAAAACTACAACTAACTGGTTGAGCACGGGAGTGTAGGAGTTCCTGTCCTCTTCTATGATGGAGACGATGAGCATGATGAGTTTGGGCCAGAAGTCCAGGTTCTTGACACTGGGACCCTGCTCCTCCAGAGGGACGTCCTCCTTGTTCTAGAGAAGCAAAGAGACACAGTCAGTCTCTAAAAGAAGGGACAGTCCAACACAAGGGACAGTAAACAAACAGAAGAAGACATATATAGAAGTTATTTACCCCTTGAAGAGATCTGAAACGTTTCTACATGCGACTCACCGTGTCTGCAGGTTGATACTGTCTGTTGTACAGCTCGTGGCAGTTGTTGAAGATGTAGTCGAACGTGGAGTTGAGACAGGCCTTGACACAGTCCCTCACCACCTGGCTGGCTCTGGGCGGAGACTGCAGCTCCTGGACCTGAGCACAAGATGGAAGGAGCGACACGGACATGATGACAACAGAGTTATCTCCCACACAAAAAGAAAAATAGAGCGGATGAAGCACAAACCTTCATCCTGAAGAAGGTGATGCTGGTGAGAAGATCCACAGTGGATTTAAGGTCCTGCAGGCGATCCTTGTTGCTGGCAGGGAAGTGGTTCTACAGAAGAAACATTGGTTTTGATATAATTTACCATTACAGATATAAAGTGCATATCAATGAGGACAGGGTAGAGAAATTCACACTCAGGGCACTGACTGAAAATTGTCCGTCAGAGTTCAAACTTCAAAGCAGAGGCTGAACATTTTAAGTATGTGGCACAAAATGTGTGTTTCTTTTGGGAAAGGGGGGGGGTTTGTGTTTGTCCTAAACTCACAACTATATAAATAATGAAGGAACATTCTAATATACAATCTTTGAGAAATCAGTTATCTATTTAGTAGAGTCAAATCTCACCCTGTATGTCGAGAGGTCAATGCGCAGTGAGTTGTGCAGCTGGTCCAAGAGCTTGACAAAGCGTTCTTTCTGTGTGGGGAAGAAAAGAAAAGAATCGTAAAGAGAGATAGAAACACAACGCAAGGAGAAAGATTGAAGCTGTGTGTGTGTGTGTGTGTGTGTCTTTGTGTGTGTCTGTGTGTGTGTTTAAGTAGTACAAACCCCAAAATTGGAGGCAGCGAAGCGGTCGGAGGCGGACACATTGGTGGAGGCGGTGGTGTGGGCGTAGAAAGCATTGATATTGGCCAGCAGGGTGCTCATCACGGCAGGAACCCCGGGACACATGTACTTGGATGACAGACAGGCAAAGTGACTGTAAAGAGAAGCACAGACAAAGCCTGGTTAAGACCCGGGAGCTCGATTCCCTCCAGTTACACCAGCCTCCCACTTTTCTCTGTCTTGAAGGGGAGGTTTGGTCAAAGCCTCTATCTGCTCAGACTGTGTCTCTCCAGGGACTTGTTTTAACCCGATGATCCCTACAGTCATTTCATCCTCCCATCAGCTAGCTGGCCAGTTTAGGCTGAGGGACGGCCCATTGGAGTGAGTGATGGGCCCAGCTAACAGGCAGAGAGATGGAGACACTCTGTTTTTCACTGTGATGTCTCCCACTCACGTCATGGCTTGGTAGATGGACTCGATCCCGTAGCGCATGGCAAACTCGTCCACCACCTCCTGAGCCACGTCGTCAAAGTAGACTTTCCAGGAGTCGTCTCCGCGGGGGTCGGGGATCTTCACCTGCCCTTGGCCGAGCATGTCGTTCGAATGGTGGAACAGGTTCTGCAGGGGAGAGACAAGTGGTGTTACTGTCCTGTGAATAAGCTGGAGCAGGAGAGAAAAGGTTTTTTTAAGACTTATTCCTCTTTTACACCAAAATGAACGAGTATACATGGTTAAACCTTCTGTTATTTTAGATTTCTGTTCAGAAACCACAGGAAACTCTCTAAACTCGGTGTCTTGCTGGTGTTGCATCTTGCATGATACCCAAAATTAAAAGAAACTACAAATAATTGTTGGCATCTTAAAAAACGTTTTATATTATTGTATCCTGTTACCTCACTGTCCTATCTACATATGCTAAACCTGCATTACATCCCCAGTGCATGTGTGTTACATTAAACCAAACACACACTGTACCTCATGCAAACACGTGTACTGCACATGGTACGGAGCCACTTTCTCCTCTCCCTTAATCTCCACGTTGATCTGCAGGCGAATGGCCCCCGACACCGCCGACTTGTCCGTCCTCTTCTCTGTAATCAGACACAAACACATTCAGCCGAACGCACACACACACACACACTCGCGTATCTTTCTTTGAGTCATAACGCCGATGCAATCCCTGCAGCACACGGAACCAGGTCTGTTAACACAACACTAATTACAGACCATTAAGATAGCAGTTCTATTGTAGGGGGATCTGTTTCTGCACTCTGATGGCAGGTCCTGATCGGATTCGTGCCTGATCGTCCAGGACACTTGAGCTCTTGCTCGTCTGGAGGTGGAGTGCTCGGCGGCTCCCCCCTGCTATTTGCCCTGACAGGCACATCATTAGGGGTAATTTGTACATGTCGGCAGAGCGGTCGATTTCCGACTGGAGTGCTGCTCCTTGATAATCACACATGAGGAGGACAAAGCGGGGAGAGGAGGAAGGGAGGGAGGAGGGTGCTTCGGAGAAGACGCTGATCAGAGTAGAGAAAACGTTTGAAATGCACGGAGCGTATTACATGACTGATGATAAATATTGCTTTAATTTCTAATTCCTAATGACTCCAACCTACAGGAATGTTCTGTTAAACGTGAGATCGAGGATGATTAAATCCAGCACTTTGTAGGTTTTCCCCCCACAACAGCAGATTTATAGGCGCATTCAAATTCAGTAGAATGTTGTTCCAGTGGAAGATTTATTATTGTCACGGTTAATTTCCACACTTTAATCAAGCAGAAACAAATAGATGCTTTGTCATTAAGAACATTTAACATGGATGTGGAAATAAATAGTTAATTTAAATGACGTTTACCGATAAAGCAGCAACTTGTAAATGCATTTAGGCTCCATACAAATTATAATATCTTCCTCCACGAGGGACCAGTACTGGGGAAGTATAAATATTTAAAAGATGTTTTCCCAGAAAACAAGTTTCATCAATTGAGAGGCAGATTTAGAATTTCATGGATTACATGGGAAAGCCAGTGTTGTCATGCAGGCGACCATGGGCCTCAAGGCTGCTCTTATAAAACGTATAAGAATGAAAAATGATATGTTGCTGCAGGCAAAGGAAACGTGGGTAATGAGGTGCAAACAAACCACTGACTGGACTTAAAAGTGACCTGCACACAGAAAATACACAAGAAGTAGATCAAATCCTCGATTAGGACAAAGTTTCCCTAGAGGGACCGTCACATTTTAAGGCTTATGACTTCTACGTCATCTTTAAACAGGGCAGGACAGAGAACTCACCCAGGTTGTACCAGACGTCCATTTCTCCGCTCAGCGTTCGAACTTCAATAATACTCTGGCCGAGGAAATCATCAGATTCCCTCTTGAGACGCTGCTTCACCCTGGACTTGATGTCGTCGTCCTCGTCCCACACGCGCACTTTGATTCGGTCCGACGAGTTGTGGCACTCACTAGTGAAAAGGAGGAAAATGGAATAAAAACATTAAATAAACAAACATTAATACATTATACACAGGTTTTATTAACAGTAAAATTCAGTGACTTACAAGTGGTATTTCTCCTCCCAGACAGGATTGAGGTTTCCATAAATGGTCTTGGTTCTTTTCTTGGTCTTTCCCACCTGAACTGTGACGTACGGGTCGCTGGATCCCGTCTTGTCCTTCGCCTGAAGCCCTTGTGCACAAACAACTACACAAAGACACACACACACACAGAAAACATGAGCAGAAGAATTCCAAGTTTAACGCTTAGGTGGCGAAGTCTTTGTTGAACCAATCCACTTTTTCTTAACTTTGAATCTGTGGCACTAACCTGTGATGGTGATCTTGGCCGACCACTTGGAGGTCCCGTCCAGAACGCTCTGCTTGATGGTCTTCATCTGCTGTGCGTGGATGGCTTTGCTGATGACAAACACTTCCCTGATGAGTTCGAAGATCTCCGGCTTGTTCCTCTCCCGGATCTTCATCCTGTCCTTCATGGCCATGATGATATTCTGAGTCTTGTCCTCGGCTCCGTGCTTCGAGCTCTTCTCCGCGGCACCTGCACATCAGAGAAAAACAAATCCTTTGTTGGACTTCAGTGAACTTCACGTATGAGCATTTCCCCGTGTGTTGGGCTTCACTCACGCTGCAGACAGTCGGCATTCAGCAGCTCTTGGCACTTCTCGTGGCACTTGACACCGCACTCGGAGCAACGCATGCCTTGGCGGGCGATCCCCCACAACAGCCCCTCACACTCGTAGCAGTACGTCGGGGTGGTGGCCGTCCACACCTCAAAGTTATGCGGGGTCGTGCAGGATATGGGATAGATGAGCGCCTGCAGCGTCTTCTTGTACACATGGGTTTTCTATAGAATGGAGAATGTGTATTTCAATGCACAGGACACAAGACAACACAACAAAAATGATCTTGTGGTGATATAAACTCACCAGCTCCTCGTCCTTGATCGAGGAGCGTGCCGCCATAGAAGATGCGAGCCCCGCCTTCCTGGCTTGGACGAGCGACTGAGCCACAGGCGATAAAAGGAAAGTTAACTTAATATTAGCGTTGAACATAAACACACACAACCCACAACCAAGCACACCCCCAAAATAATATCACTAAAACCGAAGGGGTGAGTATGGTTAAAAAGGTGAGTGGGGGGGTTGTAAGGGTGGTGAGTAGGGTTACTACACAAACAGAAAACAGGTATTATATAATATAAATATATACATACATGTGTATATGTATATATCAATAATTATGCACATTTTCCCTGTTGGTGAATTCTTACTAGATGATCAGAAAACACATGAGTAATATTAGTTTTCCAAACTAGTGAGGTAAAGTAATAATAGTAGTAAGAAGTAATAAATTATATAAATGTTAATATTCTGAAGCAAAAGCAGCATCTGTCACAAATTGGGTGGTTAGTGATGTTTTCAACCAATCTATGATTTCCATGGCACAGCAAGTAAGAGCGGAAACAAACCAAAACAGTGTGGGGATTAGGTGATTGGCAGTTTTACTGATAATATCAAGTAGGGAGAAAAAAGGCTACCCATGACCAAGAGGATGCATGCACACGTTTTAATTTGTGTTAAACGAGAAGTCTGAGATCAATACATGCTGCAAGACATTCAGGTTTGAGGCAGCTGCTGTTTTTATTAGTCCTACTTGATATTTTGTGGTTTAGTAGGGAGTGGCAGCTGGGTTTCTATTAACTTACCATAGCCTGACCAAGGAGAGTGAATGCATTCAAGAGAGTTGTGGGGAATAGTTTCGGGGTTTAAGAGAGGAGGGGAGAGAGAAATTAACAGTCTGGTTTCATATTTGTCTGGATAACAATCTCATCCCACATGAAGCTCAGAGGTCAAATAGTAACCGTTGAGTTCTGCAGGTGGTCTCACGAGCAGAAAGACACAAACTCACACAGAAAGTACACAACAAACAGGGTGATATATGATGTATGAGTGCAAGAGAGAGATGTGTACTGACCACATCGCTGACCAAGGGGATAGGCTTCTTTTTACGCAGGTCTGGCATACTGTCGATTCCATACAGACCAGGACCACCACTGTGCACAGGAGATACATGTGTGAATAGATAAATAACGACCTCAGCGCACAAAATGATCACAGCAAGAAAATAAAATGGAAAAGCTTAACTATGAATAACTTACCCCGGTTTGACCCAGGCCTGTCTCGGATTGGATTCTTCATCTCGAACCTGGAAGATATTGAATATATAAATCCAGGCTGGGAGCTTACATGGACTCACACACAGGAGTATTGTTATGAAAACAACAAGATAATGGAAACTTCAATTTGGTTTAGTTTCATCTCTCTGATGTCACAGAACATGCAATGTAAAAGAAAAACAAGTGGTTACGCTTTTAAAACACGGGCACAAATAAACATTGATGAAGTTTATTTGTGTGCAGATACAAAACGACAGATACAGTTGTGGTTCACAAGTCGAGAAGTTAAATTAGAAGAAGATAAAAGGAAGAATTTCAAAAAACTAACCCTAACCCCCTATTTCAATGAATGTTAAATATCTCCCCTAACATAACCTGTAGTATTTGCATGCTGTACATTAGGATTTTGACGTGCGTTCAAGCGTTTCGAATATTTCTGAATGATTTTAATTACACAGAGAGGAGCAAAACAAATAATGGGGTAAACAATAACCACAAATATCAGACAGCGATTGAAATCAACAGAAATAAAGAACAGTGGCTTAAATGTGGAGCTAATGTTGGATGAGTGACCTGATAATCTTCTCTCCAACACTCTGCCAAGTGAAAAGAAAACAAATCACAGAATTATTAGGATACTGTGTGGAGAAGCTGCAGGTTAGAACATTTGCAAGACAGTGATTTCAAGTGAGAGAAACTTAATCAACTTAATTCTGTTTACATAAAATTATTTTGATGATTACATTATTTAAAGATCTACAGAGAAGTGGCAAATTAAAGGAAAACTAAGAGACAGCATCTTAGTAAGGTGCTTCTTCCATTAATAAGTCACCATTCTGCACTTTTAAATTTTTTTAAGCTGCAAAAATATCCTAAGAAAAATACCTGGGATGAACTCATCTTGCGATTGGGATCCCTGAGACCCTTGAGACCCTTGAGAGCCATGGGAACAATGGGAACCATGGGAGCCATGGGAGCAATAGGATCCATGGGACCCTTGGGACCCCTGAGCAGATTTGGACAGTCTATGACGGGTTTGCCTCTTTTCTCTCAGAATGCGCTGAAACTTTGCGATACGCTCTCTGTGACCGGCATCAGTCGGTTTTCCCTCATTGACCTCGTCAGGAACAAGGTTTTCCTTGATTGGACTCAACCGCACCTCATCTGTTGTTGGCACCGGATCCAGTGGATTATCCTCTGGCCTCGCTGGAGAAGGATCTGGTGTCAGTTCCAGGTTGGACTGTTCCCCGTCTGTTGGACATTCTCCTTCTCCCTGTGACAGCTCTACTGAGTGGGACGGAGTAGTGGTGCACGGGAGAGTGGCTCACTGGTTGAGGGGATGCTTGAAGCTTTAATGACAGGTTCTCAGGTGCTTCCCCACAATCTACACACACTGAAGCCTCACTTTCCTCCTTTGGAGTGACAAATTGTTCCTGATTCTCTGATAGACTAATGTCTCCTTCTGTATTGTCTGCATCGTTTGGCTTCTTCTCGGCTTCACTGACTTGCCTGATAGGGGAAAGGGATTTCTCCAGCCCACCACCGTCTGTACCTTCTTCAGAGTTGGATCCTTCCAACTTTTTTAAAGCCCCTTTCAAAGCTGACCTGAAAGTGAGCACAGCCTTGCTGAAAGTTGTTACATCCAAACCTGCATTAGGGGTCTTGGCTAAACTCTCAGAATCTATTACAGAAGACGCCTGGGACGATGATTCTCCTCCATCAACCCTGGAGATGCTGGGATCTGTCCACTCCCTGTCCAAACTATCAGCGGACCCTAGATCAAGAGTGTGACCAGAAGACGGACAATCATCACACGGTGAGTGTGACTCCGGATAACCATCATCACAGTCTGTCAACAGAACAGTGGAGCAGCTCAGGCTCCTGGAGGGTCCACTGTCCAGATCATTTGCACAGGCGTCCACGGTGTGGTAACCTGAACTATACGAGTAGGGAAAGTTTGTAGCATAGCTGCAGTTCAGTTTTTCTTCCTCAGTTTGTAACCTTGGTGGTCTCCAGTCCACAGTACTCGAAGAGCTGGACGGAGAGTTGCAATGGAGTCCGAACAGCCACGAGAGATGCTCAGAACTGTTGTGTGAAGAATGACCTGGGGTGGAGCTCCGTGTTTCATCTGTGGCACACCTGTCCCAAACATGAGGACAATTATCCACCTCTTCTCCGCTGTTGGCAGAGGAGCAGATGTCCTCCTCACTCCAGCCTCCCTCTGCACTCCTACTGGGCTGGATATCAGCAGAAGTCCATCTGGCATACTCTGTTTTTAGAAAATCTGCTTCTGGACAGTTTGAACTGTGACAAGATGATAAGGAGCTGGTGCTTCGGTATTCATGGTCACCATGAAGCTCAAGGTAGCAGAGGTCAAGGTTTGTAGTCTCTAGCATGTTTAATTTTAAACTCTGCCCTAGGTTCAGTCGGTCTGTTTGCTGGTCTAGCTGACGTAGAGTGTTTCCATCAACGTGCCATTGTTTAAATGTTCTGTGAGAAGGTAAATCTTTGCGGTCCAACACTGGACTAGTGTCTCTACAGTACAGAGACGTGATAGCATTCTGTCTACCCAGGCTTCCGCGCCTGATACGTGGCATTTCAGAGACATGACTCGGATGAGCTGCAGCTGAAGCCCCAGAGTACATCTCACCGATCTCACTGAGCACCGCATCCACACAACAAGATACTTCATCCACTGAGCCTCGCACAGATGTGAGATACAGCCTCAGGTCAGAAATCTCCTCCTGGATCTTGTTGATGCCTTTAAGCTCTTTCATGATATGTTCCACTATGTTTCCAGAGTCTTGTTCTGATTTATCCTCCTCCTCCACCTCTACATTCTCCTCTTTGCTCTTGGTCCTATCCGTGAGCCTGGATATAGCATTGTCCAAAATCCTAATGCCATCCTGGCAATCAGAGATGGTGTTGTCAGCTTGGCAGCAGGTAGTGTCCACCAATGACTGGACATGCTGGGACCTGTCCTCTCCCCCCTGCATGAACTTCTGGGTCGTTCTGTGAAGGCTTTGCCTAATTTTGGGGCTCTGTGATCCCTTCCTCTGCAGATCTCGCCTCTTTGGCGAAGCTGGAGGTAGCTCTGATTCATAGGGTTCATCTTGACCACTGAGGGGTCCTCTGGGGAACATCCCTGAGGAGGGGCACTCGTGGTTAGTTGTTCCCACACATGGACAAACCAGTGCCTCAGTGACTCCGCCTTAGAGTGGTGTGAGAACAAGTTAGGATCTTAAACTGAAAAACGACATGAAGTGCTGACACGATGATTGACTTAAGGAAACTGCATTATTTTGCCAACAAAGCAGAGGGAACTCTTCATATTTCAGAATATAATTCAAAATAAAATCTAAAAAATATAATTGTTAATCTTATTAAACTATTTCATGACCAGAACACCAGAAAACGCAAATAGGAGTAAAGAATTCAAACTTCTGACACTGTGATAAAAAGGTAGTTGTCAGCTGTCAACAAACTATGACCCTGCAAAGTTAGGTTCATACACTTTAACACACAAGAAATCCTACATGTATATTTGAGGTTAGCGTGTGAGAGCCAGAGACAGTACTTGTCTGTAAAGTTAAGACACGTGATGGACAGTGTTGTCTTTACTGACCTCCACTGAGTGGCAACTTGAAGAACGAGCACCATGCAGCTGCTTTGATCTCTGTAATTAGGACGCTTTAGAAAGACACCACGGTAATTACATGACAGGTCAATTCTCTCCTCTGAGGCTCTGTCACTCGTGCAGAACCCTGCCAGCTGCACAGCTTGAGAGCTCTAACCCCTTTTCCTACAGCCTGTGTACTTACATTTTCTGTCTTGAGTACTTATATGTTCTGTCTTGTGTACTTATATGTTCTGTCTACTTCTATGTTTACACCGGGGATCAGAGAGAAAACTGCATTTCAATCTCCGTCCTGAATTGACAATGAAGTTGACTTTGACAGGATTTGCTGAGTGACCAGAACGCAACATAAATATATCTCTTATGCTCACTCCATTTCATCAGAGTAAATAACAGACAGAGATCAGTGTTGTCATATTCGTCAACAGAGAATAACCACGTCCCACAAATTTCTTGCAGCACAGTTTCTAGTTTTTAAAGTGTCCAAGAGGGATGTTCATCTCAGGTGAATTCTATCCCTGAATTTCTTTGTTTAGGTATTTAATAAGCTGTCATAGTAACATTACCTGCAATGTGCCTTCATTCTAGTTTTTGGACGAGAATTTCCCTTTTCCATTTGGTGAGTTATTCTACAGAGTGAATAGTTGAGAACTACCTTACACTCCATCTGCACTGAAAGTATTCAATATGCATTTTAGCCCTGAAGGTGTGTACCAGCCTGATAAGAGTTTAGAAGGGAAAAAAGCCTTCGAGAATATAATGTTTGTATCACTACTCTGAATTAAACATTTGTATATTATGAAATTATGATTTCTATTGAAATATCAGTCTAAGTTTTCTGTCATTTGTGATGAATTATTAAATCCTCTGGCAGAAATACATTTGCTGTACAACACGTTAAATACTAAATAACGTTCAGCTTATATAAACTTCTGAGGGCCATGACAATAGTCAGTGAATTATTGGGGAGCTCTCAAGGATAAAATAATAGGTTGATGGGGCTCGTTAGGGGTCAAACCCATTTCCAGGTCACTCATAGCAACAGAATGCAGCAATCTCTTTTCTCTCTTTACTAAATGGTTTGTGGCCTGGAGGACAAATACTTTTGAATTTAAAACTTCATTTTCTACCATTATCTAAAATTCAGATCCACAGAAACAAGCTGAAGTTCAGTATATTTTTTCTCAAAGATCTTTTCTAGATACATTGAGCAAATACAGTTTTCATGTATAACGTGTATTAACAGGCATTATTTAATCAGTCCACACAAACTTGAACTAAATGCATGTAAATATATATTAAAATGAAAACCTCACCTTACCTTATATGGTTATAATCCTGTTAATTATAATAAAGAACAACCTGTAGATATCGTCTTTCAAAAATCTGTCAAATCCACACCAACGATCCGTAAGAGGGACTTCACTTGTTTTTCCAAAAATGTTTCTCAGTTGTATCATTGAACGTTTTTTCTCTTTCTCAATCAATCCTGCAGAACTTGCAGGACATAGGAAACCGTTGAATCCTTAATTTCTACCAGCAGAACGTCAAGCGCGACAGTGGCAAACACCGACCTCGCAGCGGTTCCCCCTCAGTTAAGTAGCCATCTGTACATCCCCTCCCACCCCCACGCTTTCTCTACTCGCTCTCCCTCCGTCCTCTGGCGATGTATTCCAGCACGAGGGTAATCTGAGGCTGTATGACTGCCAGCACTCAATCTCACTAACTCTTCTCTTTCCACAAATTTCTCCTTCAATTCACAAAAGTCTGAGTTTGAAGCTCATTGATATGATGAAATTGTAAACATGTCACACGTCTCGTTTCTTTCTGATTTTTCAATTTGAAACAAGCCTGTAAAGATATTTTGTGTCATGTCGGCCGTTCTTATTATTATTCTAGTTTCTGTGACACTGCTTGACAGCTTAACAACCAATTCTAATTCATTACAGTCTTCTCAGCATTTTGCTTTGTGTCCTAAGTGTTTCCCTAAGTCCCGTAATAAATGGCAGCTAGACAGCTTTCATCTCGCTCTCCATATACACAATCGTGTGTGTCTTCAGTCAGGCGTCACTTACAGCACATGTTCGTCTCGACCAGTCCACGGAAAGCAATCATTGTAATGGAGCCAAGCGACCAGGCTACGAGAGGCTACTCATTTACTGCCACACCATAAAAAGATTAATGCAGGGGACGGACCAGTTAGCTGAGAGACTCTGATGTTTTCATTATGAACGCTCTACAGGGAGTTTAGATGGATGCAGGATGCACAGGATAGATGCACATTCTCCAGAAAAGGAGAATTAAAATTCTGTCTTATTTAGAAAGATAAGTGGCTCTTTTTCACCTAATAAATAAAATAAATAATAACTTAATCAGATAATTATAAAGAGTAGAAAAATGTGAAATAAACGAAGGATAAACATTTCTGATATTGCCAGGTCTCCTCATCCCTTAAATGGTTTCTCTCACTAGTTGTACAAACGTCACTTGCCAATTATTTAAGACGCTAGAAACAAGGCTAATGTGAAGATAAGATGAATGGATGAAGACTGAGACAGAGGAAGCAGAGATTGCGAAAATAAAATGCACTGCAAAAAAAAACTGCACATCATCTCACATTACCATTTAATCAGCTTATGTTTGCTGAACCATTGTAACCAGTTATGAACAGCTAACTACAATTAAGATCATCTGGTGAAATGAAATAAAATTCTCTCACTCTCAAGTAGAAAATGATTTCTAGGCTGAGGATGGATGATGCATTGAATCCATAGAAATTTCCCTATTACAGCACAGAGGTCACCAAAAATACAAAATTCAAATGACAGTGACATTGCAGATATTATATGATTCTAACACATTTTAGTGCATATTCATAAACAACCAGAGAGATTCAATTAAACCAAATTAAAAGAATTTGTATGCACATGTGTATGTGTGGTGGGGTAAGGAAGAAGAAGAGGGTAAGAATATGTTGTGTCAGTCATTGGGGTCAAACACAGGAAACAGTTCCTACCTCCCGGAGCTGTACCCTGACTTTATTGATGGCCTTCAACCAATGAACTCTAGACGGGGAAAATGGTAACGGTGGTCCGTCATCATGGAACCTAGACAAGATGAATATAACAGTCAAGTGGCGGCATCTTCATTATAGTGAATACACAGGCAAGTTGAGTTCTGAAAGAGGAAAGTACCTCTGGAGTTTAGACGCCACTCTCTCCACTGGGGTCCCATTTTTCAGGCCTCGTCCTGATTCCGGAGTCAGCCGGTGATTCTCCTGCTCGCCAGCCGGAGAGTGTCCATTGGTGGGAGCGTGTCCGTTAGTGCGTGGCTGTCCATTGGAGGAGGGGTGAAAGCCGTTGCTGTGGAAGGAATGGAAGGACTCCTCCAATTCTGACCCTCCGGTGCTCTCCTGGCCACTGAGCTGGGAACTGGCCTGGCTCAGGTTTCCTGATGACCCAAAACGACTACTTTCCACTGGACTACATTGGTGAGAGAGGAGTGGGGAAAATATTCAATATTAAGAAAATTCTATATGTATATATTTATGTATTTTTCACTTTAGCAAAAGCTAGATAAGAGGGGGTTGTTACATAAAATGTGTGTTAAAAACAGAAAGTTTTAACTTTTTAAACGGATGAAAAGGTCAATATACAATTAAAGAATTTTGGGGCGTAACGTAATTATTATTCCCAATTTAAAATGATAGACAACACCAATAAGAATTCTATGGTCAAACAAAATGTGCAGTACTTGTAATGTCATGATGCTCATTCTTTTATTTAATATATAAACTAAAAATTTAAACTTGACACGCTGTTGAATTTGTCACAACTAATCAGTCTTTGTTAGAGTAGTACATCTAATCATGCCTTAAATGCAGTACTTAATTACATTACATTTATTTTTGAATTGTTAATGTACAAATATGCACATTTGTTTTGGAATTCTGTTTCAAAATCACAAATGAAGTTATGGGAGATGCTAGACATGGAATTAAACATATCAAAGAATAGACACTTACACACACCCACAGACAAATATGTAAGATCAAGCTAAGACTGAAATTAAACTGGTGTGGTTGGATTGCAGAGCTGGACAGGGAATACACTTTTTCCAAAATGCATCACAAATGGTGAGGGATAAAACCATTTATCATGCTTTTACTAGCCTTTTTGCATTCAACAGATCCTTCTTGAACTGGTTGTCCAGCTGCATTCCAGAGGTAGGACCTGCAGAGGGGGTTGTTTCTACAAGCCTGTCCTTCTCCTTGGGGGTCAGGGATGCTGAAGGATCTACTTGAGGAGTGGAGATGCAGATCTGGGGGTTTGCTACGTCATCGTTGGAACCTACCAACTTAGGTTTTTGGGCATCAGAGGTTGCAACCTTTTGTACAGTGGGCGTTTGACCACTTGTTGCTGTGTTGATTGTTTTGGGTTGAGATGTTACAACTGGAGCAGCTTGTGGCTTGGGTGGCTCTGCCTGCCAAGGAAAACTTATTTTGGTCCCAAATAATGAGGTGCTGGGCGGCTCTGGTTTACCAGCAACCGGCTTTTCCTCCTGGAACAAACTGCCAGAAAGGTTTTTAAATCCTGAAAACAGACCATTCCCTGCTTCGGTTTGAGCCCCTGATGGAGCACCTGTTGACATTGCAGGTGAAAATAAGGATCCAAGTGATTTTCCCGCGTCACTTTGAGCTGATATAAACCCAAAGAGAGACTTGGCCTGGGGTGGCTCTGTTTTATTGGGCAACTGAGTAGGTTGAGATGCTATATCTCCTTGTTGGGTATTCGGTGGAGCTGATTTTTCACTTTCGTTCCTCTCAGGGTCTCCTTTTATGATCATGGGCTTCTCATTTATCACCTCTCCATCAACAGGTGCCATTTCTTTAGCGGTGTTATCCATCTGACTGGTGGGGTCACATGTACTGCTTATTAAAGCACTTGAAACAGCAGCGGTTTCTTGACAAGCTTCCTCAGATGCCCCAGCACTACTATTTGTTAGGTTGCCAGATTTAGATTGATCATTGTCTGGTAAAGTTGAGTCCACTTTATTTGTATCAGTGTCGGTAGCAGATGGAACTTTTTGTGTGACACTTTCATTCTTAATCTGTGGTTGTGGAGTAGTGCTAGATGTTGACTTGGGCTCAGCTGGCATTGGTTCAGATGGCTTGGTTGGTTGTGCCATCCCACCAAATAAAGATCCCCCTATGCCCCCAAGAATTGAGGCTCCAGTCTGTGCTCCTGCAGTTTGAGCTGTGACTCCTCCAAACATTCCTCCAAGTAAAGATCCACCTGGCTGTGCTGTTGCTGCAGATCCACCAAACATGCCACCTAATAAAGATCCACCAGTCTGAGGGCCTGCAGACTTGGCAGAGGATCCTACTCCAAACATCCCACCTAATACTGAGCTTCCTGTAGTAGGGGGGGTTGTTTGTGGACCAGACTGAGGAGCAGGCCCTTTGAATAAACCTCCCAGTAATGATCCGCCTGTCTGTGGAGTGGCTGTCTGGGTGTTTGAACCGCCAAAAATACCCCCTAAAATTGATGGTCCAGTCTGACCAGTACCAGCTTGAGGTGTTGTTCCTCCTAGTCCAAAGAAGGAGCTCTTGTTCTGTTGCTGATTACCTTCAGGAGCTGCAGTTGCTGGTTTGAACAGAGAGGACATAAAATCTGTCACTTTATCCGCTGATGAGTCACCAGCAGATTTCTCTGGCTCTGGAAGCGTCTGTTGTCCCTGAACAACAGAACTTGCTGATTGAGAGGCTGGTGCTTCCTCTTTTATTTGAGGTGGAATTGAACCTTCAGCTGATGGACCACTCACATCCTCTGGTTTCTCAACTTGTTGTGCTGGTGCACATATTTCAGATTCTTTATGTTGAGTAGTTTCAGCGAGAGTAGTAAGCTTAATAGCATCTTGGCAATTACCTTCTTCTGTGAGTTCGGTTTTGGAAAAGCTTGCCTCGAGACTTGGGGCTGTACCAGGTTGCTGTTGTGTTTCTACATGTTCTCTGCTTTTTGTAATAGTATCAATTGCAGATCTTTCAGTAGCAGCTGAAGCAGTGGCATCAGTGGGCTTTGGTAGAGAAGTTACACTTGAAGTAGTATCAGCAAGAGCTCTGGTTAATATTTTCTTGTCATCACTAGATGTTGGTGTAGCTGATGCAGACGGTGTTGCAGGTGGAGCCGATCCTCCAAAGGCTGAAAGCAAACTTTTACCAGGTATCTCATTCGGAACAGAAGCTCCAGGTAAAACACCACCCAGAGGAGATGTACCAGCAGGCACAGTGGTGGATTGAGAAGATGAACCCCCCAAAATACCTCCTAATATAGAGCTGCTATTTTGGGTTGTTGAATTTTGGGTGGTGGCCCTTCCAAAGAGTCCACTGAAGGACCCACTATTCTGAGATGTTGCAGTTGAAGCTGCAGATCCTCCAAAAATCCCTCCCAACACAGACGCTGCTGTCTGAGATCCAACAGCTTGGGGAGCTGATCCGCCAAATAAGCCACCAAGTAAGGAGGCTCCTGCCTGAGGAGCAGAGCCTCCAGTCTTACTGGGGTCAATCTGAGGTGCAGATCCACCAAATAAGCCACCAAGTAAAGATGTTCCTGCCTGAGGAGCAGAGCCTCCAGTCTTACTGGGGTCAATCTGAGGTGCAGATCCTCCAAATAAACCACTGAGTAACGATCCTCCAGTTTGAGAAGCGGGTGTTTGGGGTGCAGAGCCTCCAAACATTGCGCCAAGTAAAGAACTTCCGGTCTGAGGAGAGGGCTGAGGGGCTGAACCCTCCAACTGAAGATAACAAACCTCTGGCTGGCGTGTCCTTGGGTACAGACCCTGGTGCAGTAGATGTAGGACCTGTCTCTCGAAGACCAGGCTCAGTGCTGGGCCCAGAAAATATTGAAAGTATACTTTTTCCTGGACCATCAGAAATTAATCCAGTTTGTGAGGATGGAACTTGTGGGCCAGATCCACTCGACATAGATAACATACCAGAGGCTGGTGGTTCTATAGGGGGAACAGGATCCTGGGTTGCACTTTCTGTGCTTGATTCCTTTTGCACAATGACAATGGGAGGGGATGAAGTTGGTTGCACAGATGCAATATCAGTGTATTTGATTGTAGTATCCACTGTGGAATCTGCAGTGCTCTCTGTGGATAGTGTAACACTAGCATTGCTCTTTTCACTTGATATTTGACTGATCGTTTTTGACACTGGCACATGGCTACTGGAAGTAGCTGACATTTGGGTAGAACGTTGTAAATTAACAGTGTTTGGCTCATTAGTACCAGTGACAATAGCAGATGATGATTTTGAATTTTGTACTCTAGTTGCTGCTGTTCCTGGTGTAGAAGACATGTTTGCACTTCCACCAGCTCCTGGTGTTTGAGGAGTACTGGGGCTGCCAAACATGGAGAACAAAGATGTTCTTGGACTCTCATTAGAACTAGACAATCCACTCAACATTCCACCGAGAACAGAAGTGGCTGACTGCCCTTGTGCTTGAGGTTGCACTTGTGGTTTGGATTGTGTCTGAGGTGCACCGTGTTGAGTTTGTGATTGAGGTGCTCTTTGCTGAGAGGCCATTGTTGTCGGGAGATTCTGTGAAGGACTGGGTTCGTTAAATATTGAGAACAATCCCTTCATTGGGCTTTCAGTTGAACTTGATGAACCAGACAAGATTCCTCCGAGAATAGATCCTGGCTGGGCTGTAGACTGTTGAGTGTTGGAACCACTGAACATGGAAAGGAATCCTGCAGAGGGGGGTTCTTTTGGAGGAGCAGTTCTCTGTTGAGGTGCGGGAGGCCTGGTTTGAGGAGGCGTCTGCAGAGGACTTGATCCTCCAAACATTGTTAATAAACTTTGACCAAGTGATTCCTGTTGGGGAGGTTGTGGAGCTGTACTTGGAGGATGTGTTTGAGGCACAGAGCCAGTTTTAGATGCAGCCTGTGGAGGATTTGGTACACTAAACATTGATAATATACTTTTACCAAGTGATTCTTCTTGTGGAGCTGTGGCTGATGCAGTTGGTTGAGGTGTGGGTCCAGCTGCTGTTGCTCCTGTCAGCATTTCTCCAATTGAAAACCCAAATAGCCCACTGGATGGTTTAGTTGCTGCTTCTTCTTTTGGCTTTTCTGAAGGAGGTATTGTAAACGACTGGCTTGTAGCAGGGGCTGCAGAGGAATTGGGAGGAAATCCTTGGGAAATACTCTTGTTTGGAGGGTGAGTCTGTGGGCGAGAGGTTACACTTTGGTCCATAGTTCTTTGTCTCTGTATACCCTTAGGTTTAGCTGCTGATGCCAGTGAACTCTCAGTAACACTGGGCTTCATTTGCTGCTTTTGTGGTGTAGATGGTTCAGGACTGAACAAGCTGCTTATTGATCCAAATAGATTGGAAACTCCTGTAGCCTCTGGTAATGAGGCAGTGCTGGCAGTTTTGTTTTGCTGGTTGAGAGATGTCTGAGAAGATTTCTGGGGATCTGGCTTGGTTTCCTCTATGCCTACTGCTGATTTCAGAAAGGTCATGAAGCCGGCCTGTGGCTGCTCAGATGGCTGCTCTAATGGGATGTCCGACGGTTTATCAGTTGCGAGTTGTCCTGGTGGTAACGGTTTAATAAAAGATTCTTTTGATCCTAAAAGGCATTGCGGTAGTGGCTGGTGATGGCGGCGGGGCTGCTTGTTGTGCCATGGTAGTCTGACGTGAAAGTCTAGGTTTCTGTGTAGTTGTATGATATTGTGTTGAGGGTGGAGTCACTTGGGCAGTAGTCGGTACTGTGGGTAAACTTCTTCCCTTTGTGGTACCTGGCCTCTGAATTTCTTGTTTAACAGTTTCTGGCTGGGTCACAACAGCAGGAGAATCTTCCTTGATTATCTTTGACTTCAGACTTTGGAATCCTGACGAAAGAATGTTCTTAGACTGTTTGTCAGTAGCTTGTTCACACGAGGGTATGCTGGTTTTGCTCGGTTCCACTTGTGATGTTTTGCCTACAAAATTGGATATGAGGGAAGAAATCTTGCTGACTTGACGGTTAGGCTGCTCTTCTCCTGGAGACACTCTCTTTCGCCATTCTTCCTCTGATACATCATCTGCATGCTTTACTCTAACCCCAGTGGATGAACGCCGTCGTTGGCTAGGTTGGTAACAGTTGTAAAGACGCTGCTGATTGGAATCCATCATAGGAGAAGAGTTCAGGGAAACAGCGACCTTCTGAGCTAGGAACGTCTTGGTTTCCTGGTTGTTCCAACAAGGACCAGCATAGTCTTTATTGCGACAAGAAAGATCAATAATATCCTTGTACTGGTCTTCATAGACATTACTGGGCCGTCTCGGATCCATCCTGACTTTGTTTAAAATGTAAGATGTGAAATCTACTTCCTGTTGCCCTTCTGACAAAAAGGAATTTTCGAACATCTGAGAGAACTGCTCGAGATTTAGATTCATTATCTGATTTCCTTTTCGATAAGCAGCAGACAAATCTAAGGGGGCATTGAGGAGTTGAGAATCACAGTGATCCTGACCAGGTAGCCAAAGAAGCTCATCCTCATTGTAAAGCGGAATTTTAAAGCCACAGACTGAAACCATTTCATTGTGCAGCCAAGCACTGGGAAAGCTTTCCTGTGTCTGTGTAGAGTCGCCCTCAGGACCACATGCATAGACATATTCACCTGCTGTATCTGTAAGTAAGGCATAAATGTACTCATGGTCTGTGTAAACAAAGTAGCCACAGTCCCCGTCATCTGCTGGCCACCACATTCCTTGCTCCAAAAGTGCGAGCCACTGCTGGTACCATTCAGTGTCTTCAAGATAAAGGGAGTCTTCTACTTCTGTATTAGCATTTGGGGGACGCTCTGAATCCACTGTTCTGTCCAAATTCAATGGATTCTGATGGATCCTGCCGTCAGAATGAAAGTTTGGTAAGACTGCGTTACCCATTCCATATTGCCAGTTTGCTGAATAAGATAAACTTGGTGCAGTCTCCTCATAATAACCTTCATGATATGAAACCCCATTCAAGCTGTAAGTGCTGCCACCATTAAACTGGCATCTCCCAAACTGCCCAGTGCTTTGTTGTTTCGTGGTTAGGTTCAATACACCCTCCTCATTAGGTGGATATCCTGCACTCTGCAAGTCACCATAACTGTTCCACAATTTCCTCTTGGGATATGCATCAGTATTCCTGTGTTCAACGTACTCATATGGTCCAATTTGCCCTTGGGGACAAACAAACCCTTGCCACTGGGAAGGGGAGTTAATTGGCTGATTGGTGTTTGGAGAGCTGCAGTGAAGAGGAGGGGCCTGTAATGGCACACCTTCACAGTTCTGGCTATACCCTGGATCTTGTCCCTGGAGCTGATAATTCAGTGACTCGTTCTGAAACTGCTGCCACAAAGCACTTTCACGGATCCATTGGTTTTCATCATAAGAAGAACTTACTCCATAAGGGGACAACTGGTCTTGGTAAAAACTTTGACTTGTAGTTCCATACAAAGAGGGGGTGCTTCCACCAATATGTGGCTGCATGTTCTTCATTGAAGAACCTTCATTGCTTTGTAAAGGGGAATTAATATGTCCTGTACTAAAAGTCATCGGGTGACCTAACTGCAGTGAGCCATAATAATTTAACTTTGATAAATTACCTATGCTGACTGATGAGTAAGATGCCCTACTCTGAAGAGATCTGGCATAAGTAGCTGATGTTCTCAAGTCTAAACTCTCAGAATCAACGGAGACAGGTGCACTTATCATAGCATGTCTGCTCTGCCCTGGATTGAGAGCCCTTGGAGCATCTCTTTGACGGCAGTCTCTTCCAAAATCACTGGTAGTATTTTCTAATAATCCTGAATGTACCTCTGGTTGTTGTTCTGTCATCTGACCTGATGTTTCAACTGGTTTATGAGTTAAAGAGTCCTCAGTTACATTCTTGCTGAATATTCTAGTTAAAAGCCTTTGCTGGCCCATTTGTGAAATCCTCTTCTCATGCACGGCATGCTCTTGTGAAGGTTGGTGTGTATATTCAGCGTGTGTCTGTGTTTGTGGCAGGGTTGTCATTGTTACTGTATGATTATCGGCTCTTGGCTGATACGATTGTGCATTTGATGTCTGGCAGGTTGTGGCAGTGTTTTCAGATGATTTGGTCAACTTATTAAACAACCCTGAGAGCACCCCAGACTGACCTTCTCCAGACTCTGGCTGAGTCTGAGCAGGTTGTTGAGCCACATTTTCTGAGGAGGATTTGAACAATCCAGACAGAATACCACTTGCTTGAGTGGGTTTTTGTGTTGTGTTGTTTTGTGGTTGAGTTTGACTGGAATTGGGGACAATCGTTGCCTTTGTTTGCTCATTGCTTGATATTCTTGGGGCGATTCCCTGCTGCTGAGTTGTTGGCTGCTGTTTTGTATTTATGCTGTCTGCTGAAGCAAATTTAAAAAGACCAGATAAAAGACCACCTTGTTGGGATGGTGACTGCTGGAGTGGAACAGTTTGTTGTCGAGTAAAACCTGGTTTACAAGTGTCCTGTTGGAACTCTTGTTGAATTGGTGTTCTCTTCCTGAGCTGAGGTCCTGGGTCTGAACCTGAGATATGCTGCTGTTTGATTCCCTGTTGATTCTGTTCAAAGCTGCTGTATTGGTTCTGGCCCGTTTGGCTGCTTGAAACATTCTCAGATGATGCAAATTTCAGCAAACCAGCCAATAGCCCCTTTTGCTGAGGTTGTGTTTGTTGAAATTCATCCTGGGTCTGCTGCTGACCAGAGTAATCGCTGTGGGTGTTCCTCTGTTCCTCAGCTTCAGATTGCTGTATGTTGTGTGTTATATTTTCTGTTGAGGAAAACTTCAACAGCCCTGAGAGAAGCCCCCCCTTTGGAGGACCTGAAGAAGATTGTTGTGGGGGAGGGTGATGAGGAAACTGGGGGGGATTATTGCTCCTGGGGGGTTGATTGTTATGGGGAGCCTGCTGTGGCGAACTGCCAGACAGGTCACTGGTAGACCCGAATTTAAGTAGTCCAGATAACAGTCCTCCTTGTTTCGGCTGATTAGAGCCAACGTGAGAGACATCCTCAGCCGAGCCTCCTTTTATAAGACCTGTCAAAAAACTCCGGGATTCCGGCTGATTGGGAGGTTGACGCTGAATTCCAGGACTAGCTGCTGTTGGTTTCTGATGTGATGTATCCTGAGATGTGACTCTGCTGTCCTGAGATTGTGGATTACCGGCCAACTTCTGGTCCACATTAGAGGAGGCTGGGGTGGCGCCAAATATACTGGAAAACCATCCCTTCTCAGTGCTTTCCTGTGGAGCAGCAGGATTCTGGGTAAAGGTGTTGGAGGTTTTTAACGTTGAATCATAATGCGATTGCACAGGACTCTGTGTGTTCATGGAGGCACTAACATTCTCACTGGATGCAAACTTTAAGAACCCTGAGAGCACGCCTCCTTCCGCTTTGGGATGTTGCTGCATGGAGATATTTTCTGAGGACAGGAAAGGCAGTGTAGGCTTGCTACTCGATGATGGGTCCTCCACTGGTTTTTGTTGACAGGGATTCTCTGTGGATCTAAATACTGGATACACTGCCACAGGTGGAGCCCCCTGAGGTGGAAAGTGGCCAGCAGGTGCGATCAATGAACTTAAAGACTTTCTCAAAGGGCTAAAGAACCCAGTGTTGGCTGATTGTGTTTGGCTAGTTGACCTCGCTGGCCCAGGAGGCAGCATGTTTTCTTGTTTGGAAATCACTGGACTTTGTCTCCCGTATACATTTTCATCTTGATTTTGTCCCAAAAATGATTGTGATGAACTTCTTAATTTTCTACCTCCATCTACTGTCATAGGCTGCTTCCCTTGATTCACACCTTGATGAACACCTTGAGAATATTTAGTTTCTGGTTCCTTGGTGTTTTCAGCTGAATTTTCCTTTGCTCCTGCTGAAAACAGTTTTAAAGGATTCAATTTCCCCAGAACAGAGTTTTCTGGAGCATTTTGAGGCTTGGTTGCGAACTCTGCTATGTGTTCTTTTGAATTTATTTGAGTCTGACTCCAAGTGGGAGCTTTTGTTTCTGCATTATGAACTTGTGTATTGGCATCATGTGGTAGCCGAGAAGACAGAGATCTTAATGATTTCTCAGGAGATGATTCTACTGGAGATACAACAGCTACAGGAGCGGAACCATTTGATTTGGGAATAAAAGACAATAGTTTGCTAAATCCAAATTGTGAGGATTGTCCTGATGGCGCTTGTGGACTGGGGACAGGCTGCTTGGGGGCTCCTCCTACTCGGTCAGTGAGAGAACTGAATAATGAGCTCATGGCATTTTTCACCCCTGAGACGGCCTGGTCAGAGGAATCCTGAGACTGGGGGGTTTCTGCTTTTGGATCCTTTGCTGAACTCACTGGTTCATCTCCAAAAGAATCTGTTCTGTTGCTACCCAAAGATGAGAGCCTGGATTTGTTTGATTTAGGGAGGGAGCCGTACTTGCTAATTTCCTCCTCTTTTTCAGCAAGGTATTCAGAAACGGTCTCAACAAGACACTGGAGCTCGTCCATAGGGTCGACATATTCATCACTTGGTTCCTCGACGGGCGAGAGCATTGCCTCGGGGGTCCATCCTCCAATTCTAGCTTTTCCTGGCTTTTTCTCCCGAAGACCCTGAGAATTTCCAGAGTGACCATCATAGGAGAGAGAATATCTGTCTGTGAAATGTCTGGCAATTTCAGGTTGAAAGTCTTCTTCTCCAAAGGCCATGTCGTCTATATCGTCCTCTGCCTCCATGGCGTACTGCAGATCTTCAGAACCATCTGGATCAAAATGGAACCGCGACCTCCTTCTAGCATCTTCCTCTTTTTTGTATGCCACATAATTCTCTAAAGTGTGGTCCAGCTCATTTTTAGCCCACATCCTTGTCTTGTAGAGAAGCCCATTCTTGTATGGCCTGAGGCACGACGTCACTCGCTCCTCCTCTTCCTGCATCTCTTCCACCTGCCTCATGAACAGCTCCCCTCTCTTCTCACGAAGCCGTGCGAGGTCAGAGGGAAAAGCCTCTTCTCTTGCTTTGTCGGCCTCTGTACCGAGCAAACCTCCCGGGTTCCTTATCGTTCTCTTTCGCCGTCGATCAATGGTGTCATAGCCCTCCGGGTAGGGGGGAGGCAGATAGCCACTGCGTTGAGTGTTTTGACGGATAGGAGTGTGCGACGGCTCAGGGTAAGCTGGTCCCATTCGAAGGATGACATTGTCCTCCTCGTCATCTAAAAAGTCGCTCAGCTGAGGTTTTCCATGCCCTTTATATCTGTTTTCCCACTCTTCAACCCCCATGCCAGAATCTACAGGTATGATTCTGACCCTTCCTTTCTGATTCAGCGATCTAGTTTATATTTACAATAGATTTGACAGGATGGGAAAGAAGGAAACCAGGAAAGTAGGAAGCAGAAAAAACAAGAAGCATGCAAAAGAAAAAACAAAAGTTAAGAACAAGGATAAATGGAAAAATCAAGAGCAGAACACATTCATGCAAATGTGAAAACAAAATCATGCTTATCAGCTTAGTAGTCACATTTTTTTATAATATTCCACAGTATATTGTGTGTGTGTGCCTATGTTCGCATGCGACTCTCTGAAATTAGATCTTTGTAAATCCCCACAGCAACAGTCATGCTTATCAGCGCTTCAACACGCAGCCTGCGACAGCCTTCATGATAAATGCATGTTAGATCACCAGCATATGGAACGCAATCACCAAAAACATGCGCGTGCATCTCACTGACCCACTTCCTCTATGTGTGACAGACGGATTTCCTCTGGGATATTTCTAAACCAAGTTCGGACCCTTTGAAAACCACCAGAACTTTAACCGACTCTAACACACCCTCGAAAAGAAAAAAAAGAAATGGCAAACAATGAGCTTTCCCTGGATGCGATCCCATTGTTTCTAATCTACAGTTATCCGGATCAAGCCTCTATCAGTCCACACAGGCAGATTTGCAGAAGTCTCGCCGGTAAACATGCATTTCATGAAAATCCACTTGTGCACAGAAGATGGTTCCGTGCACTAACAGCATTTGTCTAACGTACGAAATCTAACCATGAAACTACTGTGTGGTATAAATACAAATATTTATAGCAGTAGGATAGAGGATTCAGTTTTTTCCCCCCCTTTTAAAATTGAAATGATAGTAACAATAACCACACGTAATTGTGATCAATTCAAATTTTGATTGAAGGTGTATATTGGTGACTGTAAACTTGGTCTACCTGCTTCCTCTCTGTTCCCGGTAGTCCAGGTCAAAACTGTGCACAGAGTCTGTGCAGGAGTCCGGGTGGTGCGGCAGCCGAGGCCCCATGGGGTACTGGTGCATGGAGGAGTTGGGCTGAGCCGTTGTGTGGTAGCGCGGCGGCAGACTGTTGCTCGTCTCACTGCGGTAGTCGCTGTCGCGGTCATCTACGGCGCTGTCCTGGTCGTCTAGAGCTGCCGCGGGAAGATACACGTACGTTAAGTTTGCCTGGAACGGAATCTGTAAGTATGTTCTAAAAATACTTGCGTGTTAAAAACCCCATCAGAAAATGGGTAATGCATACTAGGTAATATTTTGCCTGTAGCTGAGGGGGGGGAACTGTTGAGTTGAAGAAATAGAAATAAACAAACTTTGGTGATGCCAGGTCAGGAGGGAGCAAAGGTCATGCACTCTTAAAAAAGACTGGAGCCCTTATTCATGCTGGCTCTTGAGTTAAATGTTTTATTCTGGGTTGTGTGGTAATCTGCCTTGTGCCTGTAGATTGATATACAAAAGTACGATTGGGTATTTTCAGTTTTTCTACAAGACGTAAAGAGAGAAACTGAGTTGCTACACAAACATTTTCAAAAAGGTAATTCTGAAATAATGGTTACTCATCAGAGGTGCAGGGAAATATAACCTTTGACCTTTCCAACCTTAGGAATGACCTTAGAAAACATGGTTTGGAGAGGTTGGTGTCAGCTGGAGGGAAACTGGGGTTTTATCTTGTCAGAGCAATAAATTGAGAGAGATAAAGATAAACTGATATCTGTTTATAAAGTGATAAATAAATATAGAGGAGCAAACACTGCCACCTACAAGGTTAAAATGAAACTGCAACTTATAGTATAGAATTTGATGAAGTGCTTTTTTTTATGTATAGATATTACTTATTACATTTAAATATGTTCAATATTAGTATTATAATCCAATAACATGATAGAATAGAAATTTGTTTAATTTCCCTGACTCTGCTTTCTATAGATACAACACCAATAATTACAAAAATAAGTAAATATGGGTTGTAAAAAAATCATATGACCACAGCACAGAGATTAAATATCAGGAAAAAAGCAGGAGAAGGGAATCATGTTTAAAAAAGTAGTGGGGGGGAAACGGCGAGATTAAAATAATGAGGATTGAATGTGCAAGGAGACGTGATAGATCAGATGTTATCGGGGGGATGTGGGGCATTAGGTCATGCGGGGTCGTTGAGGATTAAGGGAGGAGAACTTCATCAAAGTGTGATTTTACATACTCAGTGGGTCAGCCCATCCGAAATAGTTGCCTGGTGAAAGTGCAGATTTTAGAAGTGAGAGGTTCAGTCAAGAGGAGGTCGGGGTGTGAAAACCAAAAGATAAAGAAAAGTGTCTCTGTGTTGTAACAGTGGTTGTGGTAGGTGGTGGTTGTGGTGGGGGGGGGGATAAGGGAGCAGTTCTCAGAGTGGAAAACAAACTTGTCATAACATTGAGCAAAATATGTCACACGCGTTAACTCTTTGTCGAGTGTGTGCACATGTTTAGAGACTCAATCTGAAGGGTGCAGCGTTAATTTTCAACTCTGATTAAAATTAGTCAGTGCAGCGAGGGGTTGAGGACGTGGACGGAGATAACAGCAGCAGCCCTGAGAGAGCTGGAAAGGACAGGTGACTGTCACCACCTAGAGGCGGAGAGGGGGACGTGCGGACACACTCACAGCACTGGGAGGCGGCGAACGGCAGTGGGTGACTCTGGACGTCATCCTGAAGAGGGTACTACAGAGGAGAGAGGGATGAGAACATCACGGCTGTTTTTCTCACGTCCTCAAATTGTTATTATTAGTGCTGTCATCTACTAGCACCACTTCATAGACTAAAGATAAACACAGCTGGACGTCACAAAGCTGTTGACCTGATTAAAAACAATAAAAGCACGGACGCACTTTGTACAAATAAGAGTTTTAAATTTACCTCGTCGTGGATCCGGAGGGTGTTGATGTGGTCCAGCTTGCCCGTCCAGTACTGAGCCTCGTCATCTGGGATGTCTGGAACAGAAACATGCATAAAAAATACATGTTAAACCCGTGTTCGACGTTTACAACCTGCTCCCTCTGACGTGCAACCTTCATGCCTGTTTAATATCTCATGAGCCTCTCAGGAAGACTGACAAACATCAGGAGGATTTTCATCACTACAAGGACACGATGCTCAAAGATGCTGCAGATGAAACAACATACAAAATAAACCCCAGAACAAAACAAGCACCTGAAAGATTTAAAGCAGCCGGGGAAGGAAAAGTGTCAGAACAGGAGTGTTTTGTCCTGGTTTGTCTCCGCTCGTCTGAGAACAGGTACGTTGAACCCATCCCACTTTTCCAGCGGATTTGCTCTGCAGCAGACGGACGCACATTAAAAGGCCACACACGCAAAAGGCCAGGGCTTCAAAGACCCACCGTCCCAGAGCTTTACATAAATGGCACAAAGAGTCACAGCGGCTCGCTCCCGTGAACTTGAAAGGTGACGGAGAAAGAGGCCGCCTTCCCCCCCCACCCCCACCACCGAGCGGACAGTCCCTCTGTTTTAACTTTGATGTGTTTTGATCACAGGGTTCTGAGTTGTGTATGCAGAGGAGGGGGTGCTGTGGAGCTGTGGAGCTGTGGTCAAGGACACAGCCGGCAGGACGACGGTTTTATTCTCCAAACCTGAAGAGCATTGAATTAATTGAGGGTTCACGGCATAAATTATCAGCGGGACTTTTATTATGTAATCCTTTTCATCATTTTAATCATCTTTGAGCTCATTGTTGTTGTGTCACCGTGTCGGTTCAGTCTCACTTCTGTCGGTAGCTGAGTGTCCAGCGGCAGCAGCAGCTGTTTACAGCATCACATCTCTAGAAACAATATTCTATGTTACCTATAAAACCTTAAATTAAACTGAATGGTGAAGAAAGTGAAATATATAAATAAGGGGTTGATGAAGAACCACACAGTATTACTGCCATATTTATGAGGAAAACTAAATTCAGTAAATTCGTAAATTTACCATAATAAAGTTGTGATATTAAGTGAATAAAGTTATACATTTTGACGTAAAGAGTACAAATTATTCTCATTCCATTGGCCTACAACTTTATTCTTGTAATATTATGACTTAATTCTTGAAATGCCAAAAAAGGATTTCCTTTATGTGGTTAAATATAGTTTAACAGATCCATCACAAAAACTATACCCTATACTTAATGTTTCCACAATGTAATTGATCTTTGAACAAAGGATTTATTGTAGATATCTTCAGTAGCGCGTGGCAGTTTTAAAAACGCCTTCAAGAATGAAGGATGGAACGAATCGCCCGTTTTCTTTTTGGTATTCAGCATAAACCTGTCGCTTTGCTGCATCTGTGGTTTCCCTATGATTGTGTCCAGACCAAGCAACAATGTCAAAAGACAAGATTTATTTATTTGTTCTGGATATTTACTGTAGATATAACAGCATTGTTAAAGGTTCCATATTTTCTGAACCAATCTTAATAAAAGGAACCAGATCCAGGGACATTAGACACTGATAAACGAGTGATTGCATGAAACCACAGAGCAGCAGGTTGTACTTCATCGTCGGTCTGTTACCACTGAGCCTCGGGGGGCTCGATGCTTCTTCCTGAGGAGCCTCAGAAACCCACTGCTGACATTTCAGCAGGAAGCCTTTTGTGGCCTTTTGTGTAACTGAGCGGATCGACCTGAGTCACTTGTGCCCTCTCGACTCCAGAGCAGATACTTGCAAAATGTCTTACATAAGAACCATGAATGTTTTATCTGAAGTTCAAAGCGAGCGATGAAACGGGACTTCTCTCACCAAACGGCAGCTCGAAGCGAGTGTCCAGCAGGACTCGGTGAGGAGTCGGGTTCTTGGTGCCGTAGATCTCGTCCGCCTTCATCAGAACCTCTGCGTCCATGAAAATCCACTCTCCTGAGCCCTCCTGCAGTTACACACGTTTATACATATTTACCAAGGTAGATATTTAAAACATTTTTGTGTACATTCTTAAGTGCTTGAATCATGTAATTTCTGTGAGTGCGTATCCGAACCTCCTCTGAATGCCGGACGCTCTTCAGAGGAATCCAGGAGGTCCCCACCATGGTGTCCCAGATGAGGCCTTTGTTCCACACCTCCACGATGAGGCCCAGATCCAGCCGGTTGATCTCACTGTGGAAATTAAAGAAACGTGTCAGGCATACAAGCTCCTTCCTGCTCTTGTTTCAGTGGGTAAACAAGAGAAACAACAGCTTTATCATTTGTCGCCTTGTAATCAGAACTTTCCAGTGTTTTTTGAATTCAGATTCACTGAACCAGACATTTCTACTTAATTGCTGCCAGGAACCCCCCTCCACCACACCCCTCCCCCCCCCCACCCCCCCCAGATGCCGTGTATTAGCGGTCGTTAGCCTTGTTTTTATCATTTAGCGAATCTGAGAAACAGCGGGATGACAGCAATCAATTTTGAAAGGAGCCGCGTGACGACGGCGGCGTTTGCATATTCTCGTGTGTTCACAGCGATCAACAGGCTGAACAAAAGATGAGAGAAAAGATAATCAAAGAGAACAGCTAATTGAGAGAAGAGCGGGGGGGGGGCTGTGTATCCACGGTGACCAGGTGCAGACATAAAGGATTTTTTTTTAAATCCTCGGCCGGCTCAGAATAAATAAACCAGATGATAAAATCAAACTGTTGCTAATCATAGCTGAGTTGGTTTAGGACGTCGTTTAGATTGTGTGGTAGATTATTAATTTTATAATCGTTTGTCCTCCTTGTCAATTAATGAGCAAATAAAACGAGGGCGCTGTCTCCACCTAGTTCTCAAACTGACTGGAAGTTTACAAGACTCTTCCTGGTTCCTTGTTATTGGATGGATGGACACAGAGATACCGATAAAGTGAGAGTGAGAGTGAGAGTGAGAGTGATAGATAGATAGATAGATAGATAGATAGATAGATAGATAGATAGATAGATAGATAGATAGATAGATAGATAGATAGATAGATAGATAGATAGATAGATAGATAGATAGATAGATAGATAGATAGATAGATAGATAGATAGATAGATAGATAGATAGATAGATAGATAGATAGATAGATAGATAGATAGATAGATAGATAGATAGATAGATAGATAGATAGATAGATGGATAGATAGTTTTGGAATTCCCATTTTGAGTTTATCCTACAGCTGAGCCGTCGTCTCTTCTCGTCACATCCGCTGATCATTCGCCGGTGACAACAACGATTGTGTTTTTCACGTTTGAATGAAAGCTCGCCGACACATCATTAATGGAGAGTGGAGGGATGAAGGTCTGGAAAAACAAACACTGTCGCAAAGAGGGAGTTTACAAAAGACAAACAATGACACCCATGCAACGACGCGCCGGCTCCCTCGTCACCATAGATACCTTTCACCGGGAAGTAAGACGAGGAAATTAAACAAATGAATTACGGGGAGGAAATGAAGAGCAGCTGCCTGACGGGGACGCTTTCCTACGAGGAGTCGCACAACTTGAATAACAGACACTTCTCTCCCTGTGGATACAAGCACTGAGTAGGTTTTGAATTGGAATGACAAAGGGACATGTGACTGTTCCACACAGATTAAGATGTGTTTAGATAAACAACACAGAAGAGCGTGACAAGGCCAATACGTCACGAGCTGTTGTGTCACTTAACATGGAAATGGGTGTTGTCAAGGCAGAGAGATGTCCACTGTCATTGTTTCGAGACAACACAGGACATGACAAACCAAGTTAAACATGCTGAAAATCAATAACGTGCAAAGCTTACAGTGAATTCATCTTTAATATTGTTTTTATTATAAATATTATGTGAGTTTCTTGCTACACTTTGAATGTGTCACTGTGAATAAAGTTTAATTAGGTCAATACATCTCTGAGTATGACCCCGTGTGCCCGTGTTTAATAAACTTACAACATAAAATCCTGTTCCCAGCAGGGCTGGTCCCCCCGCACAGTGATGGTGGTGCTCTTGACATTCTGCACCTTCAGCGTCACGTAGGCGTTGAACTTGTCTGAAACAAAAGGAAGAGGAGACGTTTTATTAAATTACAGTGAAGTGGCTGCAAAACTCATAAACAAATGCAGATTAGATGTTCAAGCTATTGATGCTTTAGCTTTGTATGTGGGAGACTAAAAACTAAAACATCAGGAGCTCCAGCAGTGAGTGAAAGCAGATCAGGCTCCTCCCACCCTCTATATTGAGCCAAGCCAGGCCAGGCCAAACCAGGCCAGGGCAGGGCAGCACACTGACCTTGTTAATCTCTAACGAGCGGCAACGCTACACAGCAGATTCGACTTTGTGTGCACGACTCTCCTGCACTGTAACTTACTGACCCCGCTCTTTATTATTGAACTGAACAAATAGCATGTGATTGGACGGGACAAGCAGGTCTGCTGATGACGTAATGAACAGGAAGTCCTGACCTGCAGGAAAGGTCTCATAGCATCAATAACAGAACTGGAATCATCAGTCGGGTCAGAGGGGAAATGTAATCTCCCTGTTTGCTGCATCTATTGAAAACATGTGTGATCTTTGAATAAAGCCTGAACGCGACAGCTGGACGTTTGTGTAGCGAACGACGACTGCGGTGAAACAACGATTCTGTCTGTTCGCTCAAGCAGACGACTTTCACACCCAGTGATCTCCCATCAGCCTCCTCTCAGCCGCCTGCACCAGATCCGCCGAGTCACAACACGACCAACCGCACCAGCTGTCAGTGCGAGGCGGGGCGTGTGTGTGTGTGTGTGTGTGTGTGTGTGGGGTTGAAGGGGATTAAACCGCATGGAAGACAACAACCACTTTTCATTTCCCGCAGCAGGGGCAAGGCAGCGGCAAACCCCTGCCTGCTGGTTCGCTTAATTTCGCTCTGCTAGTTGCTGGCTCTGCACCGCTGGTGGTCCTCCATGCAGCTCCCACGTCTGCAGGCATAAATCTGCCCCCCCCGCCTGGGCACATGAGCAGCTACATGAGCAGCTCAGAGGTTTAGAGATCTTGAAAATAGTCTTCATGGCTGGAAAATATATGAAATCCTCTGATTAACGATTCTCTTGTCATCAGAGGAGCAACAAATCCTCATGAGTGAAAAGTTGGAATTAGGTGAAGTTAAATATCTAAAAATAATAAATGAGTGTCAAAATGGTTTCTGTTATCGTTAATGTTGATCCACAACTCTAAGAAAGTACTTTCACATATGTAAACAACATATGTAAACAACATATGTAAAGCTACTCTCAAAATATCTGCCTACATTGGAAGTACGCAAATTATGTCCAGATACAGAGGCCACAGTCATCCCCTAAATTTCCAAGGCAAATCACCCATGCACAAACAAACACACACACATGCACACACAAACAAACACACACATACACACAGTCCACCTCTTAGTCTGTGGGAAATAAAAGCAAGGCATCAGCTGTTGCTTTTGTGGACTGATCACCTGACCACGCTAAACAAAGATTTTCCTGGTTACCGCGGCGACATATTGAAACATTTACTCAGCACATAGCCGTTAACACGGCAGCAAGATAAGTGAGCACGACTCTTGACACAACGAGACAGTGATCAGTTGACACAGGTGGATTCGCACAACATTCCACTGACTCACACACACACAGACTGTACACAAAATATATCAAAGATGAAACTAGACACCAAAACAAAAAAGCTCCCGTCCGTCCAGCGAGCAGCGTGAGTGACATGACACAGAGCTAATTAGTGTCTGAGCCACAACATGCAGGCAGTACGAGAAAAGGAGCCTGGGGGGTGCTGGAGCCTTCCCCTAATTAGATAGGCCATGCTTTGTGCCACACTTGGGCCGCCTCCCCTGAATAGAGGAGATGAGATAAGGGAAGAGGATGTTGGATTAGATAAGAGCCACTTAGTGGCCGTGCCTCCTTTACAGCAGGTGCTGTCCACTATACGGCCGATAACATCTGAGGAGGAAGCAGCAGCGACTGCCGGGAAGAAAACTAAGTTTGAGCCTCCAGGCTGGAGCCGGACCGAGAAGGGATTCATAGACCGACAGGAAGACACATAACAATATTTAAGTTTGTAAAAAAAGCAGAAGGAACAGCAACAGCGCTATTAAATAACTTGTCTAATACATGGGCAGATATTAAGATGGCCATGGGATGTATCTTAACTTAAAAATAAATAAATCTTATTTATCAAATTGCTTAGATAATAGATTTTTGCTTTTATATTTGAAAACTTGTTCTCTTTATTCCTGATATGGACTTTTGCAGGTTGATTCCAACACCGATATCAGGGAGTAAAACTTTTCTGAAGCTGATAAATCTGTCAATATAAAGTATATCTTGTAAAAAGATGTTATTATAAAACCCTTTTAACCAAGAACAGTAATTTAGTCTTGATATTTTACAGTTTAACGATAATTTTCTTTTCTCTAGAAATGGAAACATAATCGCTCATCTTTTCTGCATTTGTTTCTTCTGTGAAATAATAAAATAAATAGCTTTCATATCGTCCCACATCTGCCGTCAATACTGATAAGTGTGTGAAAGCTTTCCACTTTCCTCTTCATAATATCATCCCTGCTACACTTTGGTCACACAATCACACAAGACAAGAATATGTAAATCCATATAAATTACACTGGGACCGAACCTAATCTGCAGTGACACTGTGAAATCACACCCAGTGCACCTGGAATCAGATGAGGTGAATTATGGGATGCCACAGCCTTCAGTACGTTTCGTGTCACTGTTGTAAAAAGCGACCGCGGACCACCCACACACGCTTGAGCCCTCACTGTCTTCATGCATTATTGATTCATGATGCGTTTTTCAATGAATTAGTCACGGAAACGTAGGAAGTTGGAAGGCTGACATTTCAGATTCAGACCGCTCATCAATGTTGCATGTGGCGGCGGCCGCAGACAAATCTATTGGTTTACCTTCATGAACAAATCTAAAGCAAGTCCACTGTAGAGTGAGTTTGCCATTTTGTAGTGAATTTCTTAACACTCTATATAGTGGACTCATTGTTTCCCACAATGCATCTGGAAAAGCACTGTACAAGTGTAAGCAGAGCAGAGCATCAGAGCACAAACTTCCGCAAACAAGTTTATTTCTACATTTAAATACGATCGTTCAACTTTCTTTTTACCGAAAGGTTTTAATATGAAGCGCAAAAAATAAAAATGTCACTATTATTGAAGGATTTTCCACCAGCAGACGTTGTATTTCATAATCCTGCAACAATGATGTAACCGCTGCTGCAGAGTTGTGTCTCTCAGTGATTTGTACAGACTGAGTACGATCTGACTTTGCTGGGTGTCCTGGGTCTCGCAGCGTGAAAAGAATTCTAAAACTCACGGGCAGACTGAACACAAACTGCACATAAATCCAGGATACACGCCGCCGCCCTTATCTCGCCCCAGTTTCCTGTGGCAATCAGTGGGAAGCAAGACAGCTGGCCACCGGTCCGGCCAAGGTCACCTCCAGCGCTGCAGCTCAGGAAACAACTTAACACGGGGCCTCCTCCAAAGTAAAAGACAAGACTCTTCACCATCTGAAGGTGTGGTTGGGGAAACAGAGCATGAAAACATCTCAGACCAGCCTTGTGTCAACTGTGAGGGTTCTTCCCGAAATCTACCGCATCTTTTATTTGCAGAGCGGGTTAGTTTTATCACCAGGGCTATCACATAACCATGCCATGTTAAAATATGTCTTCCTCGAACCTGAACAAACAGACTGGGACCGGGAAATCCCGCTCTCTCCACTAAAGAAAGAAACAGGAGATGGTTGTGATTTTAATTCCGCCCTTTATTTCCATCCCTTCCCTTTTTGCACAGAGATATGCAAGTAAAGCTCAGGGGATTTTTGCTCATGACTTTCTGAGAGCGGTGCACTGAGGAAAAATATCAATCTCATCTGAGCTATTGATTCCAGAAACCTTCATCTGACCGTCTGTCAATCGCATATCTCGAGAATCTTTCCTCTTATCACCTTCACACTTGGTATCTTTAATTGTTCAGAGCTAAATTGTTTGGTTTTATTTGAACGTTCAGACCATTCATTCAATATTAATAAACTTTGAACAGGCAGGCGACCAGCGCATTAACGCAACAACAACCGTTCAACTGATTTTATGTGCTGAGACAAACTTTCTATAAACACGTGTCGGTCTTTACTTCCTGCTTCAGAGAGAAAGTTGTACCAGCTTCACCACCGGCCAAACAAACAGCACCATTCCGAACAGGCAGGTTTTAGAACCAGAACAGCACTGAGAATATTAATAATCACACGATTGTTTAAAGATTGTATTTAGTTACAGTATTAAGTTCTGAATCTCTTGCAGACACAGCGTCTGACACTTCTTCCTTCTTCACGCTGTGTCACAGAGCGACCGGTGTTTGAATTTGGCCAACGCGGTGACGACAGACTCAAGCCAGTTCTCCCTGATGTTTGCTCTGGGGCAGGTGTGACGTGTGGTGTGGCCCGGGGGGGGGGAGGGAAGAGGAGGAGGGCACAAACAGACCGGATCACAGGCTGACGATGTGTAAAGACATCGGAGTGGAGCGGAGCAGCTTGCGGCACAATGCGTGAACAGGGGAGAGAAAAGTAAACACCAGTCGAATGTAATGAGCCGCTGGATAATCAGCTTCACGAGGGTCAGTCGGGGACCTGAGAGAGAAAGTGAAATGTCACCAGGAGCAGCGGTGACTTCCCATCAGCGCTGATGCCTCCTGACAGACACGTCACAGGGCTTAGAGGAAAGGTGTAAAGGCCCAACACTGCAGGGATTTGCTCGGGTGTGGACTGCCGGGATTTGGACTTAACAGCCACTGATCTAAGATCACCTGTGCACGTCTTGGCAGGGAAGGACATCCGATTTTTTATAATGCAAAATCAAAACCAAGCTTTTTCAGGGACGTGCCAGAATTTGAGTGATTGACCGGACAAAAGGAAATTAGGGCACGTGGCGCATTTCCAACAACAAAATCCATGAAGGAGCTCAGCAGTAATATGAAGGCTTTCTAATGATTTACTGCAAATTAGGAACATTGAGGCTACACATTCATACTGATTTGCTTTAGTTTAAAAACCTAAGACAATCTACATCCGTCCACAATAACACATACGACCACATGACCATTCACGTACACTGGGCCTGCACAAGCCAGCATGCCCTGTCCATACAACACAGTCTGGAGTTTTCATAATAAAACTGGGGCAGCAGAGTTTCCATATTTCATCATTTTAGGCGTTAGAATGATGCCTTTTTCATGTGATCGGGTTGTATGTTATATTAAACATCTGGACGATCGGGGACAGCATGACCAGGCTGAACAAATACAGTAAAAGCTGTGTGAATATAAAGAACTCACCTGGAGGTCCTTGCAGCTTGGCTTTCTTCACTGTAAAAACAAAAAAGAAAGAAAGTGATTTAGCTTTCCTTTATCAGGACTTCATGAGTTGATTTTGAATTCAGTGAGGATCCTGGTTGAGAGAAAACAAGTCAGAAATGTAAAGTTGTTCGTGAGCAATGGAAAAGTCATTGATATTCAGGGATGTGAGCAGTGACTCGCGGCCTCGTGACACCTGAACAGCAGCCTCGTGACGCTGGCGCCTGCACTTCAACTGGAACTTGATTAAAATAGAAGCGGTGTTTGTTTTAGTGGACAGCTGTGGGTCAGAATGCTGCAGACTAAAGACGGTTGTTTTGTTGAATTTGTGCGTCACACTTCCTCACTGGGTGGCTCATTATCATGACTAATCTATTTACTGTCTATTTTTAAGGGATTTACAACCTTCCAACACAGCATTCATAAAATCTGTCTGGGAGCTATATGGATAAAAGTGTACGACAATTTGTACTCCTATATAAGTATGATTTGTCATTTGTTGTTATAAATAAATCTAATAAAAGTAGTTCCTTAGAAATAGCTTCGAAAGACAAAAAAATCAAATCTGCGTACTTGAACATTTATGATCAGGTTATATTCATATAAACCTTAAATCGAGAAAAAGTTTTTAATTTAGACAAGAGTAAAGAAATTATTAAAATTATGCAATGTATAGAATTTAAATTATATAAGTAAAGTTTATAAGAACAGCTCAGTAAGGGATGACGCAGACTTTCTATCCAAGCCGACAAAATACCTTTTATAATTACAGAACTTAAATACATATCAAGAAGCATAAGCCTAGACAGCTGTATCACAAACACACAAACGCAGCAGCTGGCTGTGAAACACACAACCAAACACAAACACACAAACACAATGACACAAGTGGACAGGGGCAGGTGGATAAAGATAACAAAGAAATTCAAAATGTCTGGCGGCAAACAGCCATTTGCTGAAGCCTCAGTGCGAAGGCAGGAGCTCGTGTTGTGGTTTACTTTTAGACACACTGTCTTTAGCCCCACACCCCCCCGATGCATCAATACAATAACGTTTGTGGGATTGCGAAAGCGCTTTGCAGGGGATTAATTGTGATTGCTGGGGCAGAATTATGTGTTCAGGCATGTAACCTACTAAACCTCTGGAGCCTCTCACGGCAGATGGGCAGGGCGGGATGATGGAGCCACAGACGACACTTTCATATTTTCATCCCTCCATCTTATCTCAGTGAACAACTCTGTGGGAGTTTTTTATTTGTTGTGTGTTAGAAAAACTCAAAATACTAAAGTAACAGCTGAATGGTTTTGTGTTTTTCTTGTTTCTTGAGTACACGTTTTAAAATGCAGTTCTGGATGTTACAGAATTCAAGAAATTTATGGAGTTTTTCCCAGTGTTTTCTTTTCAACTAACATCGAGGGACTTTATTATCACCGAGGGGAAGGAAATAAAAGAACTCGTCACCTTTTCTGAAGCACTTCCTGTCGTGTACACACGTCAGTGCGAAGTGGAAAGGGAGCAGTGGAAACGCTGGGAAAATTTGGCTTTGCACAAAGGCTGCTCAGGTACAGGCCTATCGGTGACCTTATGCCCTCATTTGCATGATGTTATTTAGGGCTGTGACACACAGCTAAGGGCAATAAACCAGGAGCCATTATGGTGGAAACTGATGGTTATCATGTTATGTCCAGGGGCTTTAGAGGCCATTTAGCTCGGACAGGCCTGCTGATCAGAATTACCAGAATAATTATGACCCTTTTTTCTTCCTAATGCACAAACTCTCTTCTAAACATACCTGCAACTTGTTTCAGGGCTTGTTTGGTCACTAACAGGAACAATACAACAGAGCCATTGTCATTAATTCTTATTCTACTATGAAAAGTCTTCTTTTCATTCTTGTTTTATTTTGGTTGCAGCCTAAACTTTTATTAGAATTGTATTATCATCATTATGTAATAAAAACCTTTTCCAGGAAAATCAGCAAATCTGCTAATTCAAGAAGCTGAAACCAGTGAGCTTAAAATGTACCAAAAAGATGAATCTACTCATCATTATTGTAGATCTAATGTTGTCCAGTTTAACTGGTGGTAGCATTTTGCTATAACAGTATCAACAAAGATATACGTATACTTATAACACAAAATCTACTCATGCAGACACCACTGAAAGCTTTGGGTCAAGCGATAGAGGGCTTTAATAAAAAGTGTTGATGTTCCATATGAAAGGAAATTCATCATCAGGAGCTCAGGCAGAAAAGGAAGGAACAGGAAGTGACACCGGTGCAGTGGTGTACTTCCTCTTTGTGCGGGCGGCTGGATCTGATCAGGTGGAGCCGGAGAGAGAAAGAGAGAGAGAGAGAGGGAGAGAGAGAGAGAGAGAGAGGGGGGAGAGAGAGAGCAACAGATGGCCAGCGGATTACTCCCACAATCTCTAAGCGCTCTCTCCGCCTCGCTCTGCCTCTTTCCCTGATAATTCCACTACTCGGCAGCTCGACTACACTCAACCTCACCGCTCTGCCTGTATAGTCCTGTCTCTCTTTTATATTAATGCTGCACGGCCTCGGCTTCTCATCCTAAAAATCACTTTACTCATCCAGCTGCAAAGAACAAATGCAATGTTTGTTTGTTTGTTTGTTTGTTTCATGGCCGTGACAACAAACTGCTCCATCATTGTGCTCAATTGAGATGTAAATATAATTGATGCATGAAACACTTCACCATCACCACCAGAAGCTTTCCACTGATGATAAGTCGAAAGACAGAAAGTTAATCCAGGACAGAACAGGAAGAAAATAACTAAAAAGTTATGCTAAAAAGCATTTCCTGCATCACTAATCTCTAAAAACTGATTCTACATGTGAATATAAAGAATCTGAAAATGGGCAATTAGACTTCAGGGCCAGAATCGATCTGCTTTGTGGTTCTGGTTTGACCAAATCACGTTTTGTCACTTTACACAGACTAAAAACACTTTTATGTCCTGTAACCCTGAATCTAACTTTATTCCTCCTGCACAGTTTAGTTATTCTGCTTCTCTTCATATTCCACCAACAGCCTCCAGGACACAGGTCAATCATCTGTCAGCACGCCTCCATCAAACCTCAGCACATCAACGCTGACCCACAACCACTTTCCTCATAAACCCTGTGGAGACCCTGTGTCAAACCAGTTAAGACCACTACCCGTGTGCAATGGGTAATGACACTGATCCTGTGTCTGGGTCCGGCCTCTTTAAACCTCCTGGTTTCCATGTGAGCCGTGTGTCCACTCAGCGGCGTCCTCGTCCACCGCGGGAGTCTCACCCCCTAAATGTCCACTTGTAAGGGCGACCACTTAGGACATCGCCATGGAGACGGATGAAGCTTCGCAACCGGCAATCAATAAAGCAACATAGCCCGGGCAGCGCGACCGGGGGATGAGTCACAACATCCGCTAGTCACACAACCCCCGGCCCGAGCAGCCATTTCTCCTCGTGGGCCTGGTAACTCGTTCATTAGGAGTCTCGCTAATCAATAAATGGACGTGTGTGCAAAGGCCCCATTTCGTACAATAACTCTAATTACTGAACCTCCTGAGGTAAGAGGGACAAACCTGACGTGACTCTTTGTGACCTTTTCCCCGTCTGGAGCTTTTTTCTCTTTCCCAGCCGGGTGTATTGATCTCCAGATTCAGCCTGAGACATATTGTTCAACAGAGAAGTACTTTTTGATTTGTTATTTTTAGAAGGAGCAGACTGCAGGTTCAAACTTATTTATCCTTTTGATTTTACGTTGTTTCTCCTGCTGCCTGGTTTCTTTTTCGAGATGTTAAATATAACAAGTTGTGATGATTTGAAATTGGACTTCCTTATGAGAATATCAGACTTTTTGAGCCTCATGTACGACCAGTCTTCATACACTTCCATACTTTTACTACAGTTTAAAATAAAAAGAGCCTCCTCTACTTTACATAATATTTGGCGTATCACATTTATCATACAACCCGGATGTACCATGACTCTGCAGAGCGACTCTAGGATTATCTCAGAGGACGAGGTTTGTCGCTCTGTCTGCAGACAGTCGAGGAGTCGCGCCCGAGTCGTTCCTCAACAGGGACATGGACGACATTTGGAAAGAGACTCAAGATCACGGCAGAGGGACTTTGGTTGATTGTGTAATCGGGTATGAGCGGACAGGGGGGGATTGGAAGGTTTCCTTTTAACTGAATTAAATGTGTCGGCGATGACACCCTCACACGATGATGGAGAACCTGACTGTGTTTCCCACTTCAAGAGATTCTGACCGAAAACAGCTAGAGGGAGAAATAACCTCCACTTCCTGTTTTCAGACAACAAAAAGTCAAATATAACTTCAGTCCCAGTTTCATGGAGTCCACTACGATCCCAGCTCTTCTGACCCAGATGCTCGATGATATTTCACGCATCATTTCTGTGAAGGACGCCATCAGTTTGACCCAGGAGGCGCCACACAGACAGACGGGGATCGAACTGCCACTGGAAAAGGAACTAACCATCATAGAGTGCACTAATTATATCATAGAACTGGACTTTCTTTAATAAATGATAACTTATTCATTTGAAAATGTATGTTTTGGTTCATTTTAAGTCCTTTTTAAACATGAAATATGAAGTTAATAGAGAAGATTCTTGATTTTTTGCCTGAAGCTTCGAGCAGGTTATCTTCATTTGCTTTGCTGTTGTAAATTATGCTACAGGAAACAATCACCCATTGAATTTAACAATGTTTTGGATTGGGTATCATATTTAAGTGATTTAGAATTATGTCCATATCTAGAAACATCTATTGCTTCATCTGTAACTGCTTTAAGTGACTTTACAGACTTTTAAAGAATTTGAATTCAGACTTTATTTAACATTATTCTCGAGTCAAGTTCATATTAATATTACTATCCTTCGCTTCTATTCAGCCAATTCAATGTTAACTTTTGAAAACTCAAAAAACATTAAAAACAATTGTTTTATTATTATCATCAGGATATTTTTATGATTGAATTTTAAACTTTTAATAATTCTATTCTTGCTTTATTGTCCGATCACTGTTTTTCTCCTTATGTGAAGCACTTTGCACTTTTGAAGAGAAAGGTGCTTTACAAACAAATATTATCATTATCATAATCATCTCTATCTATGTTTATTCTCATTATTATAACATAAATTTAAACATTATTTAATTCTATTCTTGTTTTATTGTGTTATTGCTGTTTTTATCCCCATGAGAAGTACTTTGCACCTTTATTAAGCAAAGTGAAGCACAAACAAAACCTCAATATTATTATTATTATTATTATTATTTTACTGTTTGTACCTTTTCCTGTAAAATATAAAAATCTGAATAAAGCCCAGAGCTACGTGTCTCTGTGGGACTAAAGCAGCTGCTGTGATTGTTTCTGCTTTGCTCCAAATAAAAACACAGATATCAAATCTTCATCCTTTTGTTTCCAATGTTTCTTAATATGTTTTTAAAAATCAGGACAAATTCTACTTTTCTATGAACTGTCACTGTTACCTGAGGAGGAGGAAGAGGAGGAGGAGAGAGGAAGAGGAAGAGGAGAGGAGGAGGAGGAGGAGGATGTCCTCAGGGATAAAAAAACTCACATTATCAGATCTAATCCAACAAACCGAGTCAAACCAAGTTTGTCAACGTTGTTTTAAACCTTTTAAACAAAATAAGAAAGTGGGTCAAACTCACCTCGGACGCACAGCAGCGACATGGCTCCTCCACTTTCTCACACTTTGTTCTCAGCAGGAGATTTGCTCCGTTCTGTTTTTACATCCGTTCGAATCCCACTTTTACCTCAGGGGTCGGGGGATCGATCGGATCCCGGCGGGTTGTTGTTGTGTTGTGGTGGTTGGTTGTTGGTTCACTGGAGGTTTCCCGACGCTGGACTCGGCCGCGGAGCCGCAGCAGCAGCAGCAGAGAACCGCCACCAGCGCCGCGCCATCGAGGAAAGTCTCAGAGCCGCAGTGAGGCTCCAGATTCACGGACAACCTGCGGACTGGGAGAACTGGAAGGGGACACCTGTTACTGACGGGTGGTTCTGACCAATGGGGAGGGTGGGGCTGGGCTGAAGGGCGGGGCTCCAACCAGGGAGCTGACCAATCACTGAGAGGCGCAGGTTGGAAGGGAGGGGGAGGAACAGGTGACGCAGAGGAACCACCTGTAAGTTTTTTATTTATCATAAGAATTTATTTTTTATTCCCTCAAATTTACTATTAAATTATATCAAAGAAGAGTATTTCCATTTTATTTATGTTATCATATACGGTATGCAACTTTAAATCATCTCCCTAGAATTCAAAAAAAATGTATTTAACATTAGAACATTTCATATTTATGTTTATTTTTATTATATGTTACTTCCCTACAGTTAGAGCTTTTTTATTCAACATAAGAATATTATATATGCAATTTATTTATTTAATGTAAAAAGGCAGGTCAGGTTGTTTTTTATCAAATCCAGCTCACTTATCAATACACAATAATGACCAACAAAAGAATAGAAGCTATATTTATCCCGAGAGAAATGTATAAATATAATAACAATGATGTTAAAGTTTGATTTTCCAAGGAGTTACAGCAGCACCAGATATATAACACAAAACTAACAGCGCCACCGTGTGTATTCAGCAAGTAATTGCATGTACGTGTCAGATAAACCAGAGCACAGTTTTGTGTGACACATTTATTCTGATCCCTTCTTTCACATCCTGGTCATTTCAGAACAACAAAAACAATTCACTTATAATAATGTTTGATTTAATTCCTCATATATAGATTTGCACTTCGATCCTGATTTATATAATATAACTATAAAAATAACTATTATTCAAGTTCATAGTTGTTAATCAGTGAAGGCACGTTATATTAAATCCACTTCACAACATGACTTGTACACTAGTATCTGAGTTATTCATCTAAATTGTGTTGTTATTTATAGCAAATAATTAACTTAATTTCATTATTTAAAATAACATAACATTTCCATAATCTCTCGTTTTATTAATCTAGTCCTTTGGTTCCTCTTCCTCGCCCCGGCGGACTCCTTTCAGCGGCGCACCACTGATGTAACGCTGACTTCCTGCTCGTCGAGGGTCACTCACATGAGTTCACGGTTCGGATCCTGATCAGTCTGAGGAGCCGGGTCTTGTTCTTAACGTCGCTTCGCGGGATTCGAACCATGTTGCGGTCGCTGTGTCGAGCCGGAGGAGCCATTTTACAGGTGAGTGCGTAATGTGCCCTGTTCGTTTCCGGTTCTTTAGCTCGTGAGCTGGTGTCATTCAGCGAGCATCCGTGTGTGAATGATGTGAATCCACTGGTGTTCCGCCTGGTGGTGGGAACACTGGAGTTAACCAGTGAGGGACGTGATTAACTAACCAGTAAGGAACATGTTTCTACCACCAGACTCACAACATCTACACAACTGGTTTCCTTTGTTTTGACTAGTGTAAAACTACTGATACACACGAACACATGTAAAACAACAGACACACACATGTGAAACAACTGATACACACACGCATGTGACACAACTGATACACACACATGTGAAACAACTGCTACACACAAACACATGTGACACAACTGATACACACACATGTGAAACAACTGATACACATACACACACGTCAAACTACTGATACACATACACATGAAACTACTGATACACACACACGTAAAACAACTGATACACACACATGTCAAACTACTGATACACACACATGTCAAACTACTGATACACACACATGTCAAACTACTGATACACCCACAAGTAAAACAACTGATACACACACACATGTAGACCTGATACACAGGTGAAACAACTGATACACTCACACAGGCAATAACTCCACATATACAATAGCTATACATACATACACATGTTCAACAACTATACAAACACACATGTGCAACAACTCACACACTCCATGTTGTTTGATAAGCAGAGCAGCCAGATGTCGGCTTTCTCCAGATTTTGGTGTTTTCCTTGTAAATTAAATGTAATATTTTGCTTTTGGAATTTGCTTGTTGCATATTAACAGTGTTTTTCCTTTTGCTGAATTTTCCCGTGCAGCAAACCCAGAGGACCGCTCCCAGGTTGTGGGTCACACCAGCGCAGCAGCGATGGGCGTCCAGTCTGCCCATGAACACCGTGGTCCTGTTCGTGCCCCAGCAGGAAGCCTGGGTGGTGGAGAGAATGGGTCGCTTCCACCGCATCCTGGAGCCGGTACCTTCCACTGTTCCGAATGGATTTTCTTAAATCCTAATATCAAATGCATTCACATACTTATATACAAAGTGTGGCTGCTCTCTAACCTCTGTCCCCTTCACTTCCTCCAGGGTTTGAATTTCCTCATACCCGTACTCGACCGAATCCGCTACGTCCAGAGTCTGAAGGAGATCGTGATCGATGTCCCGGAGCAGTCTGCGGTTTCTCTCGGTAAGAAACACAACGCTGCTATTTTCACAACTTCTGGGTGGAGGATTTTCTTTGGGGATCATCCATCATTTTGCTTAAAGAATCAAGAGTTCAGTTAGAGTGATGTCAAATTAAAGTGTGAACCTTCTTGTCTTTCAGATAATGTAACACTACAGATTGATGGAGTTCTTTACCTGAGGATCCTAGACCCCTTTAAGGTACTCTTCAAAAAAATGTGTCTGTCTTATACCTGGGAAGGATTGTCCCCACTATAGTTATATCACACTCAGATATTAGTACATGTAAGTTTTTATAAATCTCTCATTCACTTCTGTTTTGGTTTCCAGGCCAGTTACGGTGTCGAGGATCCAGAATACGCCGTCACGCAGTTGGCTCAGACCACCATGCGTTCAGAACTGGGCAAACTCACACTGGACAAAGTTTTCAGGGTAATGACCGACTGCTGCTGCTGCTGCATCGTATTCTGGAAAGTGAGAAATAAGGATTCTAACCTTTTTTATTTTATTTTGAAGGAAAGGGAGTGCCTCAATTCCAACATCGTCCACTCCATCAACACGGCTGCAGAGGACTGGGGCATCCGCTGTCTCCGTTACGAAATCAAAGACATACACGTCCCACCTCGCGTCAAAGAATCCATGCAGATGCAGGTGAGCTTCATATGTCGACCTGAAGAAGTTCTTAAGAAGTCTTAAAGCGAGATGACACAGTTAACAAACATTTAACTCCCTCTGTGCAGGTGGAGGCTGAGCGTAAGAAGAGGGCCACGGTGCTGGAGTCTGAAGGGACGAGGGAAGCGGCCATTAACGTCGCCGAGGGTTGTAAACAATCTCAGATCCTGGCGTCGGAGGGAGAGAAAGCAGAGAAGATCAACAATGCGTTAGGTAGGTGGTCTGAGGGTGGTGTGGTGGGGGGGGGGTTCTTGTTTTACTCGAGTCACATGTCACTAATGTCTCGGTTCCTTCCAGGTGAGGCTCAGGCTGTGGTAGCAAAAGCTGAAGCGAAGGCCAAAGCCATCCGGATGCTGTCAGAGGCTCTGGCTGAGCAGGTGAAGTTATTTATTTCAATGGAACGACAATGATCTGTGTTTTAATTTGTTATAAGAGGTTTATTTAGTTAATGTTGACGATGGGGTTTTTGTTCATGACACAGAATGGAAACGCAGCAGCTTCACTCAATGTGGCCGAGCAGTACGTGGCTGCGTTCTCCAAGCTCGCCAAAGAGTCCAACACCATCCTCCTGCCGTCTAACACCGGGGACATCAGCAGCATGGTCACACAGGTATTTACACACTTGCATTGTTTACAGCATCTGCTTTTTGCCGTGGTCAGCCATGACATTAACAGTTGTTGTCTCGTCTTCCCGCTCCTCAGGCCATGACCATCTACAGCTCGCTGGCGAAGCAGAGCCCAATCAGAGCAGAGGCGGCGGAGAAGAGGGAGGAGCTGCAGAGCCAATCGACATCGAATCAGTAGCAGAGGAATCAAAATGAACTCAAAGTAGTGACGCACAAACCAGGGGGGAAACTGTTGTATGGTTAAGTTATCTGGATTTCCAAGGCATCGCTGTGAAGTTCACACACCTTCTACCGGCTGATTGAGAAGAACTGCAAATTTAAATAACTCCGACAATGTCCAGCTTTGAGAAATCAGAGGATTTATAATTTACACTTACTGTTGTTTATGTTCATTGGGAAATAAACACCAGGACCCGAGAATGGTATAATTATGGTTTTACTTTCAGACTTGGTTCATGTTTTCTCTTTCGCCTCCTCCATTCTGTGTGTTCACTGGTGCAAATGCGGTAATCCCAGTTACTGCCTTGTTTGTTTACGGAGATCATGTCAGCTCTTCAGCAGCTCTGGGACCAGCAACATGTGACGTCTCAGAAATCCCTGAAAGAATCAGTTATTCTCAATTTGGCCCATGTGATTTAAGAAGGTATCTCCCCGGCAGGCTGAACCCGTATTTGCTGTAAAACTATTCAGAATTAATTCCTTCCCAATAATTAGTCTGGCCTAGATTCAGAATCCTGTTCTCATCAGTTATATTATATATATATACCAGTTATATTCATCTCTTATGTCTTTATGGGATACAGAGAATTTCACACTTCTCTGCGAAGATGACGATGATGATGCGGTGGAAAGGAATGTTGTTAAGCACTTGTTTGGAAGATTGTTGTCAAGCGACGAGGGGAAAACTCCCAGCAAAATAAAAATACATACAAATGTTTACACTGGTCCTGTGTTGTTTTCTAATGACTCGTTTTGATAACTAGGATTTTAATTCAGTGGTGGAACTATAGAAATATCTGGGTTCATGTAATAGGAAATGATAATTGATAAAATGAAGGTGTATTAATGTAAATATGAGGAATAGAGATAATTGCTCTACATTTTTAGGGCCCGAGGACTGACAGATGTGAGGCCCTGATATTGTGTTTGAAATTCATCTTGAGATTTGAAATAATGAAATTCTCAGACTGGAGTTGCTTTGGAGTCTTTATAAAATAATAACAAGCACGGGAGTTTACACAACAAGCACGGGTGCTCAAAATGGAACAACTTCAGAACTTATACAAACAGGCGTTACATAATATGAGAAAAAAGGCATGAAACACATGAGATCATCCTCGGTCTTATCTGCTGTGTCCTTCTGTCCGCGGTACCAGTTGGAAGAAAAACCCCAAATAAGGGTTCCATCCTGTTTATCAAGGTCATAGCAGTGAGACACCTAGTCAGGGGATTTCAACTACTTTAGACACTGATCAGTGGAATTTTCCATAACACTCCAATCAATCAAGATACATTATAATCAACATCTATTACAAACCATCGAATCATAGAAGAATATTGACGAGTCTGCTATCCTGGTACATACAGAGTCACATCCACCATGGAGAGGTTCTAGAACAATGCGTGGTGATAGGTAGCCGGTGCTGTTTTTGTGGAATGTAATTGATCAAGCAATTAAAATCAAATTGAAGGAAATCAGGTCAAACAATATCATCGGAACCATTATCAAAATTTAACACTATTGATCGGCAAAAGTAACTCAATGCCAACATTTAGTATATCCAAGGTTGAAAATATCCAGTAAAAACTTTTAAAATTCTTGCTAGGAAGTAAACCTGATTCAAACTAATTTAATTTGTATAGCCCACATTCACAAATCACAATTTGTCTCAGGACTTTAACATGTTGTGACATCTTCTGCTCTTAACCCTCATAAAGCGTAAGAAAGAAAACTACTTAAAAAAAAGTATGCAGCTATTTTAATTATTTATTTTCATTGAATGAATTGCTTTGTTAATGAATGTCTTGTGAATTTCCTTGTTTTGCTCCTTTTTATTCACAATTTGAGATTTTGTGTTTGCATTTAAATGGTTGTTTGGTCGATGATTGAAATAAAAAGGTACAAATAAATAAATAAAGTTCTCCAAAATGTTAAAGCTATTATAACAGTACAAATGAACTAAATAGGGAAAAAATTACTTAATGTTTTACTTTGTTTTTGTGAAGTAGGACGGGCTGTGTGCCTGCGAGTCTGCGCTAAGGGCCACAACACTCCACTTGTCAGCGTGGTGCTGTGAACTAACTCGTCCGCCGCTGTGTTTCCGCCGCGTCCCGCGCCCACAAAGGTTCCTAGCTGTCACCGGTCATCTAATCTCGCTGTACCCGGCGTCCCCATGCAGGTGAGGGGGGAGGCGTCACGTCGCGGTCCGCTCCACCTGAGACACCCGTGACCTCCGCGTTGTTGACACACACACACACACACACACACACACACACACTCCACCCGCGGCCGGAGAGAGGACGAAACACCGCAGCGGCACAAGGTCAGTGACAGGAGCTGGAGGAGAGCTAGCTAGTGGCTAACAGCTAGCGTCGTTAACCGGCCCGTCCTCTGAGGGTTATCCGCTTGACAAGCCCCCGGTCGCGCCTGAGCACGCGGCGGGTTCCCGGTGCCCTGTTCAAGGTGAAACTTTCCGTGGAGACACGCGGGGGCCGGAGGAGCCTCCATGCCGCAGGAGCAGCTTCCACAGCCCGCTAACGTGGAGTGAACGTGTGTGCGTTCAGGATGAAGCGGCTCCCGGTGCTCTCCCTGCTCCTCTGCCTGTGCTCCGTGTACTTCGTGGGCATCTACCTGTTCGTGGGCGGCTTCCTGCTGGTGCGGCTGGAGGTGAACCGGACCAGCGGCTGCGGGGACGTGCTGCAGCCCGGCGGGGAGCCGGCGGACTTCTGCCGGGTCCGGCCGCGCTTCAGCCGGGCGGTGCTGCTCATCATCGACGCGCTGAAGATCGACTTCGCCCGGTTCGACCCCAGCAACGCGGCGCCCCGACCCCACGAGAACAAGCTGCCGGTGCTGGAGGAGACGGCCGCGGCCAGGCCCGCTCACTGCCGCCTGTACCCCTTCCGGGCCGACCCGCCGACCACCACCATGCAGAGGATCAAGGGCTTCACCACCGGCTCCCTGCCCACCTTCGTGGATGTGGGTAACAACTTTGCTTCCACCGCCATCCTGGAGGACAACCTCATCCACCAGCTGGGGACAGTGGGTGAGTACTTATACCAGGGAGGAGAGTACTTATACTAAGGGGGAGAGTTCTTATATTAGGGAGGAGAGTACTTATACTAGGGAGGAGAGTACTTATACTAGGGGAGGAGAGTACTTATATTAGGGAGGGGAGTACTTATACTAGGGAGGAGAGTACTTATACTAGGCAGGTGAGTTATTATACTAGGCAGGTGAGTACCTTTACTATGTAGGAGAGTACTTATACTAGGGAGGAGAGTACTTGTACTAGGGAGGAGAGTACTTGTACTAGGGGGGAGAGTACTTGTACTAGGGGGGAGAGTACTCTAACTAGGGAGGGCAGTACTTATACTAGGGAGGTGAGTACTTATACTAGGTAGGTGAGTACTTATACTAGGGATGTCAGTACTTATACTAGGTAGGTGAGTACTTAGAGTAGGTAGGTGAGTACTTAGAGTAGATAGGTGAGTACTTATACTAGGCAGGTGAGTACTTATACTAGGAAGGTGAGTACTTATACTAGGTAGATGGGTACTTGTATTAGGTAGGTGAGTACTTGTATTAGGCAGGTGAATACTTGTATTAGGTAGGTGAGTATAATAATAGCGTTGTGTGATTTTTAAATCCTCGTTCCCTACGCAGGCAAGCGGGTGGTGTTCATGGGCGACGACACGTGGGAGAGTCTCTTTCCGAAGAAGTTCCACCGCTCTCTGCCCTTCCCTTCTTTCAATGTCAAGGACCTGCACACTGTGGACAATGGGATCCTCCAGCACCTCTACACCACCAGTATGTCTCCTTCATTACGCTCTTATGAAAACATACGTTTTACACACTGTTCACGATATGCAAAGAAGAATTACTCAGTTTGTCAGAACTCTTGCAGCCATCAAACAATCTCGGGGGTAGTTCAGCACTGACTACATGTTGTATACACGGACGACTGTGGACATGTCATGATGTCCCCCACCTGTCCCCCTCTGTTGGTTTTGACAGTGATTGGCGGTGACTGGGACGTCCTGGTTGCTCATTTCCTCGGCGTGGATCACTGCGGACACCGGTTCGGACCCGACCACCCGGCCATGGCCGACAAGCTCACCCAGATGGACGGAGTCATCAGGTCAGACATCAGTCCAGCTGCTCTGTGCTCGTTTCACTGCGTCCTCCTGCCGCTGTCATCATCACCATGTGCTCTCTGTGTGCAATTCCCCCTTTTCCTGCAGGTCTGTGATTGACCGTCTGCAGAACGACACCCTGCTGGTGGTGATGGGCGATCATGGGATGACGGACACTGGAGATCACGGTGGAGACAGTCAGAAGGAGACTGATGCCGCTCTCTTCCTCTACAGTCCGGCCCCTCTGTTTCCCGGACCCCCATCACAGGTCGGTACACAAGCCAACTTCTTCAAAATAATACTTTTATATGACTGTATTAAATCCATTTTCGGTTATTATTTCACAAGGTGGGAATGCATCAAGCAATCTCACAGATAAATGTCACTGCAAAGACATTTATTCATGATGTGCTTGCAGTTAAAAGGATCAGACCAACTGCAGCGAAATGATCGTCAATTGATACTGCACCAAATATAAGCAGTTGAAATGTGTATGAATTTGAAACTATTGAAACTCAAATCATTCCATTGTGAAATATCGGAGAAAACAGATAAATGAAGGAGTAAATAACACGACATGCTTTTATTTTCTCATGTTTGCAGAATGAACCGGATGTGGTGCCGCAGACTGACCTGGTTCCCACCCTGGCTCTGCTGCTGGGCATTCCCATCCCCTACAGCAGCGTGGGGCAGGTTCTCTTGCCCTTATTCCCTCCTCACGGACAGGGTGCAGTGGGGAGTCTCAGCCAGCTGGAGGCGCTGTGGATCAACGCAAAACAGGTAGCTTGCTTAGCGACAGTCCAGGAGCAGCAGAAGTTTAATGTTTCCACCGATTTCCAGACGAGTTTTTAACATCATCTCTGTTTCTGCAGGTAAATCGTTTCCTGGAGACCTACTCTGGAATGGCCAAAGACATCCCACCGGAGAGCCTCTCTCGGCTGAAAGAGGACTTCTCCCGCCTCTCCTCTGAATACCTCGCCACTGTCCGAGAGGGTCGGCCCCCCTCCCCAGAGCTGGCAGCCTCCCTGCAGGCCTACCTCACCTCTGTCAGAGACACATGCCGGGCTACCTGGGCCCGGTTCAACCCGCTAAAGATGGCGGCTGGGTTGGTCATCCTGGCGTTTGCCTGCTTGATGTGTTTCATCCTGTCTGAGCTGTCGAACGTGCTGATGAGGGAGAATGGTCTGGGACTGAAGGCCCCGGTTGTCGTGGCTCTAACAGTGGGTGTCGGCGTGGCCGTGGCTCAGCTGTTCACGCAGGGATACATCGAGGTAGCGTGGTGCCTGGCGGCTGCCGCCCTCAGCTCTGAACTTGTCTTCTTCTGGAAAGCGTATGGATCCCGAGCGGCTGCTGTGTCGAAGAACGGATCCAAATCTCTAAAGGGTGCGAGCTGGCTCACCCTGCGTAATCTCCTCATCCCCTCTCTCCTGGTTCCTCTGCTCCGCTGCGCCTCCCTGCTCTCAGACAGCTACGTGATCGCCGAAGGCCGGGTAGTGACATTTCTCCTCTTCTCTCTGGCTCTGTATATTCCCATCCATCTCAACTGGGATGGCCTACTTTTACCGCCCAGCTATGACCCCCTGAAGTCTGCTGGGCTGGTGCCGTCTCCGGCCTTGTCGCCATCAACTGTGAGGAAAGAAAGCAGCGTCCTCCTGGCCTGCTCGGGCCTCCTCGTCAGCAGCCTCTACCTCTCCCTGTCGTTTCACGGCTGCCGGGAGGAGCAGGGCGACTGCCAGCCTTCGCGGTTCCTTTCTCCTCTCGCCCGGTTGCAGGACAGCCAGCTGAAGAACCTCCACTACATCTTGTCTGTCTTCTCCCTGGGCTTGTGGACGTATCTGCTGAGACGCTGCCTCCGCCACTACGGTAACCTCAACTCCTCAGGTGGGACGGTGTTCACGGCCCGCTGGATCTTACCCCTGCTGTCCGTGTGCATGGGGCTGCACTGGGCTGTCAGTGCCACGCCGGAGGACAGCTTCAGGAATCTGGGCGAGCTGATCACCCTGGCCCAGCTGTCTCTCCCCAGGGCGGCCTTCTGTCTCTTGGGGCTGGGCCTGATTCTGATCTGGCTGGATCCCCTCACTGTGTTTATCAAAACCAGGACCGCAGCCTCGACCAGAAATTCTTCGCTACCCCCACCCAGTTACCGAGCCAGCACTGGCATCAGCCCCCAAGCCGAGCTGCACCACCTCATCCCGCAGATCTACCAGCGGATGCGGCGCTCCCTGGACGACGGCGGCGAGCAGAGGGGGGGCAGCGAGGTGGACAACAGGCCTGCTGTGGAGGCCTACGGCCTGGGAACTGTGTACTCTGCTCCCCTGCTGCTGTTCTGCGGCCTGCTGGGAATCGGCCTGCTGCTGCTGCACCCAGAGGGCATGTCGCTGTCTTTCCTCCTGCTGCTGCTGGAAATGGGAGCTCTGCTGCACATCCACGCCTCCTCCACGACCCTCGGTGGCCTCCATGGAACACACCCTGGTACGATGATGATCTTTTTGTGCCTTATTTTCTTTTTGAATCAGTAATCTGTAAAGTCATGCTCCTTGTCCTTCTAAAAACACTGTTCTCTTCTCTTCTCAGGTGGATTTAACGTTCCCTGGGCTCCGATAGTGATGTGGGCCCTCGCCGCCTCCCAGTTCTTCCACGCCACGGGTCACCTTCCGACCTTCCCCTCCATCCAGTGGGGCGCTGCCTTTGTGGGGTTCCCTGATGGACACACAGGCACCCTGCTGCCCGCCTCCCTGGTGACCCTCAACACCTTCGCCTCACACATCTTGTTCGCAGGTACTTATCCTTTATTAGGTCGAATATTGATTTAAACTGGGACTAAACACAAGTTACATCAACCAGAGAACTGGATTGTATGATTTACAGTTTGTCCCTGTCTTGATTGTCTTCAGTGGGTTGTCCACTGCTGCTGTTCTGGCCCCTGGTGTGCGAGGTGCGTGGCAGCCGAGGAGGAGGAGGAGGAGGAGGAGGAAGAGCTTGTGGAGACGAAGACGAGGACGCGGTGATGGAGATGAGGCTGAGAGAAAACCCGCAGCAGTTCAGCGCCGCTCTCCTGCAACTCGCAACACGCTACCTCTTCATCCAAGGAGCACAGGTAAACCTCCCCACAGAGCAGTGGGTCACTTCACACAATCCTCATGTTGTCGTTTGATCATCAGGTGAAAGATTTAGTTTAGTAGATTATGAATCTGTGAGATGAGATCAAGGCTCTAAGATATCTGTGTTTCACTAAACTTTATTTTAATATAAAGACTAAGTTATTTCAGAGGAACTGAATTGATTTCATGATTTCGGATATCGTGACTCGCGGATCTTTTGTTCGTGCATCACATCAGGACCTCTGCTCTCTCTCTCTCTCTCTCTCTCTCTCTCTCTCTCTCTCTCTCCCTCTCTCACTCACAGGTCTTTGCCTCAGTCTGTGCAGCTGCCATCCTCAGGAGACACCTAATGGTGTGGAAGGTTTTTGCACCCAAGTAAGTGCCTGAATGGATTTTCCAGCTCACTCAAACTTCACATGCAGCAAATGCCTTTGAGGATATGGACACGGCACAAGCTCAGCTCAGTGAATACAGACATATTTACATCCAGGATTCTTGTGCTTTTTTGTAAATTAATGTTGTGCAGGTTTTCTGTGGGATCTTAAAGAGCCTGAAATTATAGGTTATTATTAAGTTATGCCCTTAAGAAAAGTCTTAAATACATATATGTATTATGCAGTCAGGTTTGAATACGATATGATAGGTGGTGATTATACTAATGTTCATTTAAAAGGATAAAGTTAGATTTCTGTTGTTTGTAGAAAGTTAAAAAGTGAATCTCTTGTGTCTTTGCTTCCTCGAGGTTGATGTTCGAGGCGTCTGGCTTCCTGGTGAGCAGCGTGTCTCTGCTGATCGGGGTCACGTTAGTGCTGCGGGTCGACGTCGCCGTGGGCCGCTGGTTTAAGAAAATCATCCCGGATGCGTCCAGGTAGCGACGGCTACCAACAGAACCTTCTCCATCGGTGTCTAACACGCTGATCTCCTCAAACACGTCTTCTGAGGTCACCTCTTACTGTAACCTGAGGGCTACGCTGTGCGGTTCTGACTCTGAGGCCTTCCCCTCCTCAGCCGGAGGGACTGAAGGACATCACATCCTGGACTGAACCACCTCTGAGCACGGGGACTGTTATTTTTTATACACAGTGGTTTCAGCTGGAGCTCGTAAACCACCTCACAAGAGGCGACGTGGTTTTAAGGTCATCGAGTTCCAGAGTTACGATGAGGGAGAGGAGAGTTACTTCTGAATGTTTCTGACCTGCCGAGCAACAAGGTCTCGTGGTTTAAAAAGCTTCACTAAATACAAACCGGTTTACAAGAGCTTCACACCTGTCGCAGCTGAACCAGAACCTCAGCACTCAGCACGAAATGGGCCTTTTTAATATCCAGTGGCTTTTATTTCCTTCTCATAACCGAGGCTGACGTCACACTTTACGAGCACCAGCGGCCAAAGTGACGAGTTTAATGTGACGGAAAGACAACGTTTTCCATCCGGGGGAATTCAAACAATTAAATTTCTGGAGCTGCTTTCTTATCAGTTCGTGAGCAGGTCGACTCCAATTTGGACAAAATCCATCCAAGTGCATTACAGCAAGTCATTCAGGTGTCTGCTGGAGGAAGTGTACTTTTTCTTTCTTTTTTATGTTTTCTACCATCAAGATGTCGAAACACCCCGAGCATCTGGTCACTGCCAATTCACACAGTGTTAACTCTGCTGTGGTTCTACTTCTTTCCTGGTGGTGGGGTTTTACTTCTATGATTCCTAACTCTAGTGTTTAATTGATAATTCTTTTTTTTAAATCTCTAATCCAAAATGAACCTTTGCTCTTGATACACCTTGTCCCTGAAAGAGGTGCCAAGCTTTAACAAATGCCTTTCTTTTCTCTTGTGTATGATGTCATTATTTTTTCGCCGGTGCCGTTGAACCCGGTGCCGTCCAGATTCTCTTTGACGGTTAATTTATTTGTGCGGGACGTCTGAGTCCGTCTCTGCTCTGGAACCTGGAGTCAGCAGCTAAAGTTCATTAGCTAATGCTCGATATGGAAGGGACGTATCTGGGGGTGAATTAGCGATGATGCAGAAGTGCTGCAGTGTGATGCAGGAACATTTGGTCGGTTTCTGCTGCGGTGAAGGTTGTGTGATGATGGGGGGGGGAACTGTTTATTTTTTTCTGTTTTTAGAATGTTTAATATATAAATAACTGATTAATAAAAAAAAAGTGATTTTACATCCTGTGGAGAGAGAATGGAATAAAACTTTTTTGTACACGACGTCTTTGCCTCGGTAGCTTTCCTGTGGAATAACCGGATCGGTTTAAATTTACGATCAAGCGTCGGGTTTTTCAACTCTTGATTATTTATTGTTGCAGTTCAAACTAATGTTTATCGATCCAGCGACTTGATGAAGGAAGTGGGTGCTGCCACAATCTGTTTTGTGCCCATCATTCATCATTCATGGTGCTTCATTCATTATTCACGTAAGCTTTTCCACATTTCCAGTTTATGTAAGTGTGAGTAGCTGAAAGTCTCACTCCTCCTCAAATGTTAGTCCGAGACTTTTCTAACTTCCATCGAATAATAATAAAAAGCTTTTTCCAAAACACACTTTCAAAGTGCTCCATCATCAGCAAGAAGCAAATCAATGACAGTTAAATGCTAAAATCAGGAAAAGCTTCCCGGTGGACGTATATTCTAGGAAGGGATTTCAAAGAAGTTTAGTTTTCAGCCGACAGATGAATCCCCTCTATTAGCAACGAATCCACAGGGGTCAAGTGTTATTCAAATGTTAGTTTATACACCTTGCAGGTAGAATGACCAGAAGAGGGCAGCAGAGCGATTAACTTACTTAAACACCCCCCTCTCCCCCGAAATGAAATCCTTAAATTATGAAATATTTATCATTTATATGTATGATTATAAAATTAAATAATAATAACAAATACATTGAATATTTCTATAATACTTGTCGTTACTGCCAGTAAATATGCTGTGTTCATAAATATTTTTATACATTTTTATAATATTTTCAATGGGTTGTACATTATGTCTAATTGTGGTTATTTTTCTCTCTATGACATCACTTCCTGATATATGACTTGCTCTTCACCATTCAATAGCTACTATAACAAATACTATTAAATTTTTCCACTAGGGTTTTGGCTTATTTTGTTTTACTGCATCAAACTACTGTGTTTTTTGGAACTCGCCTGCACAGGAGTTGCATTATTATTAATATTATATAATAGTAGCACTATGCGAGTATCCTTCTGTGCCGTACACCACCACAGGCAGCTGAACGGTGGTTTCAACTCTCGCTAAACGCTGTGATAATGAAACTGCTGCAAAAATTCTCGAGGCTAAAGCTTCAAATATTGAAGCACAAGCAGAAATGCAAAGGGAAGAAATTGCTTTAACGACCGGGGCCTTGACAGAAAGATGCTTTTTATTACCTCTGCTCCGACTCAGCTGCGGGCTTAAAGCTGTTTTGTCGCACAGAAGGTGATACGTTTTTCCAGTTATTAAAAAGGTGAAATCTCAAAACATTTGTGGTTCGACCGGACGTGCGATTAGCATCAAGAAGCCATTACGGTTATCGACGCACCAATAAGTGGTTAAAGCCATAAAAACAACATCAGGGTAAAATCCAGGAAAACGGGACTGTGGCTGCTCCTGTTGGGAGCTCGGGATCTCTTATTATTTTTGATGAGAAGCGCCATTATGTGACTGTGAAAGCTGCCAAGCTCTGGTCCTGTATCTCTAATTGCTCATCATTATTAGATGAACGGGCCCTTTGGCCGACAATCCGCACATTTCAGCTCGCAGCAACTATTAAAGTCGATTCATTTTGTTTTATATGGGCTCAGAAAAACCCATCCTGCAGCTCTCTGATTTTTGCAGAGTTCAGTTCCTTCCACAGGGGAACACACTTAAAACTGCTTTGATGATTATCATATCCATCAATCCCATCTGAACACGATGCGTTGATCTTTTTTCCGCCATTATCACCAATAGGGTTCAATCACGGAATCCATACAGACAAAGTCAGGTCAGCTGGGGTGAGAGCGAACGAGCAGTTTCCATAAAACTAAAGAGGAATAAGGCCTCAGATCTGATTCGAGAGGATGGATCCAGGATCATAGTTTGGCATTTTCACCTTTTCTCCCAGGGAGTAATTCATAAATCTTAATGGAAAGAAACAGCTGATGCATAGGGAACGGATGAGTTTATGAAATTTGATGCAGCTTGATTGACTTCCAGACAATTATTGTGATACTTCAAATCAGTATGGACATTCTGAAAATCCTAAACGCTGACAAATTCCTATGTGAATTCAGAAACCATTCAGAAACACATCATGGAGAAAAACTCATTTTAAAGTTGACGGCCTCGACTTGTTCGAATATGATACCTGACATTTCAAGAAGAGAGAAAGTTTTCATGCTTTAATACGCAGCAGCAAGCAGCGACCTGACCAATCAGCTGGGTCACAGCAGAAACACACAGACACACACACACAGACACACACACAGACACACACACATACAGTACAATCCACCTGGGTGGTTCGTATCAAAGCCGAGGAAATATGTCGTTTCTAAAAAATGTCCTGTAAATCCACCGGGGGAAACAATTTAGTGCTTGAATGCTCCGAGTTAGAAGCATGACTTCTTTCTGAGACGCAGGTAATTACACCCTGTAAAAGTCACAGCTTTTCAAATGATGTTCTTCAAGGCAGTTTAGCAACTTCAGAGGAAGTTAAGCCTTTATACCAGGCAGCAGAGAAACATTATCCTAAGTCATTTTAAGTCATATTTATGGTTTCACAAATTCCGCCTTCAGGCAGACGTCAATACTTATGAGTACTGATCCAAAGTAACAAATACTCTGAGGTAATTAAAGTATTTATACTAATAAAATAATTCCCCTATGTTGATGTTGATGGAGCATGTATGAACGTTAAAGTTAAACTAATCAATATGACTATTATCCATATTTGCAGATGTTTTGGTGTCTTTCACTCATTGTTTTGGTTTTGCAGAACACAAATGTGTTTTTATTGTTCCCTCTCATCTGCTTCTGTCGTTAATGAGTTAAAGGAGATAATAAGGCTTCTTTATGTCAGGAGTTGTAATCACCGATTACTCTGCCGCCCCCGAGTGGCCACAATAAGTAAATGATATGGTAAAGCCAGTCTATACTCATCCTGTGCTGAGAGGCCACAGGATGCTACTGCAGAATGTGATGAAACACATGGCAAACAAACAGATGGGGTATAATACCCGTGCACTTTTACCCAGTTGGCACCAAACACACACCAACCCACACACACACACACACACAAACACACACACACACACCGAACACTGGAGACCTGCTTGATGACGAACAGCGTGAGAGTCTCTCTCCTCGGGCACAGAGGCCGACAGCTCCGACTGTGAGACGAGTGATTTCACATCCTCTCACCTTTCTCTTCACTCGGATCCAGGTCTGATGTGTCTCACAGTGATCAGGCGTTCGGGCTCCACAGTGCGACACTAAGCTGAACATTGATATTCCACAGGAGGAGACAAAAACACAGGAAACACAATAGACGAGAGGTTTAGGACGAGGCGGGTGCTTGTGTTTCAAGCTGCTTGTGGGCGTTTGAACGTGTGGACAGACACTGATAAGATATCTCAACTAACGTCTGCGTAAATAGGAAACAAAGGATTAAAAATGGCTGATAAAGGTTTCCTTATCTTGTGTGTGTGTGCGTGTGTGTGTGTGTGTGTGTGTGTGTGTGTGTGTGTGTGTGTGGCCTGTTCTTTAAAGGTCACGTGGCTCAGGAGATGTTAGAGATGAACGGGTGAGATGGGTTCTACTTCACGGACGATGCTCGCAGGTTAAACACTAGAAATCAGATGTGGGATAAAAACAATATACTTCTTTAAAAAGGAGATAAAAATGGATTTGTGCAGGATTCCGTTCGACTGAGTACGATTCTGATTTGCTGCAACGAACCCAGAGAATAAATTCACTCCCTGTGAAACAATCACAGGTCAGACGTGTGTCTCTCAGGATAATATCAAAGCATTTCCACCTTGAAACAGAATCCATTATTCGACCTGGATGACTCAGAACAAGGAGATCACGGATTCTCACACCTGAGATACAAGTATTCAGCTGGTTGCTGTGAGATATAATGAAAGGAAAATAGAAATCTGGAAAGCCGTTTCATTCCGTTTGAGGAATTAAAATTCATTTTCATCACCGTTCCCTCCCATCTTCACCCACACTGGGTCTTATCGGGGAGAGTAATTAAAACACGTGCGTGGGTGTGCGCAGGCTTTCAAACTCATCTCAGCCAGATTTTTATTTCCTCTACATGCTGTTCACCATAGTATTACCTTCCAATAAAAAGGAATTACAGAGAAAATGAGCTCCTGACGAGGCTCGGAGAGAGAGACAGAGAAATCCAATTCCCCTCCGGAGTTTAAATTATTGATTTTTTTCTCAAATCCAATTTCACAAGCTTCTAGAGGTATTTTTTATTTGGTTCACAGAGTCCTTGGAAGTCTATGAGAGGAATCTCACCTCTATACAAACGGCCCAGATGCTGGTGTCAGCTGTCAATCAAGACATATCACCCTATTTTAATAGCATTAAACACATTAGTAATCTAGTCAGCGTGATATTGTCCCTGTGCGATGGCTGATCAGCATGTTTGCATATTCACAACCCGGAGCAGGAGGCCGTGCTCGGGTCCTTCCAGCTGCACCGGCAGCTGTGAGGCAGATGCTGCTGTGGCTGCTGCAGATGTCAGTGGATACAGTGACACGTCCATTTGGATCACAGTAGTGATCACGCTGCTATTGTCCTTTAAACACAGGACGGGAATCGAAGTTATTGTTTTATTTATTTGATTCCAGGAGCTGGGAACAATACACATGGCCCAATAACTGGGGATCATTTGAAAAGAATGAAAAAGCAATGGATCGATTCACCGATGTATTGATTAAACTATTTTCAAATTGTGAAATGACATACTGATCGGTGCAAGGTGTTGCTATAGTTACGACCTGTACTCCAGACGTCCTTCACCATCTCCTGAGCTTTCAAATCAGAGGAAGTGGAGACAAACTTTGGACGTGCAATCATAGAAAGGCTGCAGGCCTCGCGTTGGTGTGATTGGTTTTTACAACTTCTTAAAAAAAGCAAGCAGAGATAAACTATAGAAGCCCGGAACTCACTCATTGATGCTTTTATTTAATTTAGCAGCTTCCTTCTATTGACCAATTAAGTCGTTAATTTCCGAATCGCTGCTCGCGGTTGTTTATTCTCATTTTGGATTTCTCCACATCCTCCTCCTCCTCCATTTAGTCCTGTGGATAACTTCATCTTACATTTGACCATCAGGCTTTTGTCAATTGATTAAATATCCAATAACTATCATAGAACTCATTTTCAAGAATCAGATTTCCTATGTCATCTTCCTCACGATGCCACAACTGTGTCTGGGGAAATCACACGAGGTGGCATGTTAAGTTAAATTAGTATCAGAATATATATATTAATATATGCTATTGAATCTTTAATGTGACGAGTACCTTGAGGATTGAAAAAGGGAATATTACAAAGGAATATGTCCCATTATTGGCAGTTAAAAGAGGCATAATTCAAACTTACTGTGCAATATTTTCTCGTCTGACCCCCCCGAACCCAACAGAGAGGTGGAAAGAGAAGCGCGCATGACAAAGTAGTCATAGAGGCATAGAGGGGATTGGCTATTGAGTGGAAAAGAGCACATTAAGCTAATGGAGGAAGCCAACGAACTGCTGTTCAACCCCCCACAGCCTCCGAACTCCATCCGCAGCCTCGGTGCACTAATGCACGATCCATCCGAGGCGTGTTGGACGATCGCTGTCCTCCCTGAGATATATGTACATGAGCTTTTTATGGATGCATTTGGGAACACGATACTCTCCTGGAGCAGCTTCAGCCTGAGAGAAGGTTTATATCAGCTGTGCACTGGAGCTTCAGAAGAAGGACATTCGCCAAATGTCAGTGTCCGGGCACGATAATGTTATTATCAGATAATATCACAGGGAAAACACAGGGAAAAAGTATCAGAGGCTCCTCTGTGATATTTCCCCCCCCCCGGATCCTGATAGAGCCTGAATACGCTCCATTCAGAATCCTGTTGAATTGTATGGTTAAAAAGAGGCTCTGATGTTATCCATCCAAGTATTCGCAGAACGCTCAGAGACCTTTCACAGTATCTGGATGGAAAAATATCACATCCATCTAAAAATGTTTTTACAGGAATGGAAAGAAAAAATCTAATGATTAGAGAAGATGAAATGCTTTAGTTCTGTGACTCAGATGTGACAGGGAAACATAAGTTGAATATGTTCTATCGATATTTTCTACTAATTGGATTTCTTGTCGTACTTCTCGATGTCGCCACGTAAAGCGAAACGTACAAGTTCCTGCATGTGGTGAGGATTTGATATTTTAAAAGACAAGACAAGAGGAATGTCACGATGAGGTTGTGGAGTGTTTTGGTTACGTCCTCACAGAGACGGTAGATTCATCCGTCCACAGGCCACAGCTGATTCTTTGAGGGCTGCACCAGGAGCCTCAGCTAATCCGGACGTTGGGTGGAGCAGGCTGTAGATTGACCCTAAGTGGCTAATAGCAGACACTTGACTCAACCTGTTCCTCAGCTGCTGATTTCACCGTGACAAGGAGCTGTGGGAGCCATGACTTTGCCTGATGCAGAAGAAAAAGATCCGGTGAAATAGATGATAATACTCATCAGCTCTTAAACCCAATTAATGAAGCCACAATCAGACTGGAATCACCAGAAAAGGCAAACTTCTGCGTTCAGACAGATTCGGAGATGGAGCCTCTGCCTCCCTGAGTGCACTCTCCTCCTCCAGCTGGCGTGTTGGAGCACTAAGGCCTGTTGGCTTTTAGAGTGATGCTCTGAGAACCACTGAGTGCCTTACACTTCAGAGTCAAAGGTAATGAGGCCGTGGACAATAGGAAATTATGTCTTATTGCCGGTCAGTAAATAACAGCTCCAGATTGAGAGGAAAATGGGCTCTTTGTTTCCCATTTGCCGCTCCGGGGGGAAGTTGGGGGGGACAGGTATCGGCCGAGCTGGTCTTAGTCTCTCGTGGCCCCTGGGGACGAGAATCATAATAGAACCCATGCATTGGAGGAACAGGGTCCATCACATTCATAATATCACTGTAGCTGTCGGCAGCCAAAAGACACAGAAGGACGAAGTGAAAGTCGAACCTCACGGTGGAGAAGAAACTGAGAGTTTAGTCCTATTTCAACTCAATCCATCACAACACCGCGACGCAGTGAAACCCTCACTTCACCCTGTGATGACAATTATTACGGCTACTGCAGCATTCTGGTTATTGACATTTTATAATGGGGCTGTAAATCTCACAAGAAGAGAGAATTCTGTTCACTCAGGGGAGAATGAGGAGCCGCAGAGGGGCTTGGTTGATGGGCGTAAGGGGCAGTAAACACTAAACAGCTGAAGACATGAATGTGAAATGTAATAACAAGTGTGTACTATACCTGTGTTGAGGTTTTGTTCTTGTAAAATATGTGTGTTTTTGCCTCATTTTGGGAATTTGCTTTAAAAAACACGAGGAAACTTAAACAACAGAAATGAAAGATGCTTTGTTTTAGTGCATAAAAGATTCAGTCAAATGCCATGTGTGATTCTTCAGATGAATGTAGATCAGTGTAAGACAATAAATAGCTAATTCTTTCAAATGTATTCATCTTTCCATTTGTAGTTTAGTGTTTATGTAATGAAGGTGTCATGTATCGAAGATTTCTTTCGGGTGGACGGTTCAAATCTTGTGTTTTTCTAAAACCACTATTCCTCAATTCCATCCAACTAAACATGCATTTTGTAGACGGATTGAATTATCATTATGATCCTTGTGATTATTATCATTAAACATTATCCTTACAAACAACCTGAGGCCGGAGAAGCAGCACCTCTTAGACCTTAGTGTGCACATGGTGGATTACGTGCCCGACCACATCCGGAGGTGGATTCGACTGGTTCTCTACTCTCAATGTGTCTTGAGTGCACGTCGACCTTTTGGTTAAGTGCTTACCATCAAGTCAACTCGGGTGTGTGTTAACATGAGATGATATGTGTTAACAGAGGGCGCCGTGACACTTGATCCCTCACTAATGCTGTCTGAATACCTTAAGTGTTCAAGCCCAAATATTAGGGAATTAGGGCGTTTAAAGATCAGGCATAAGGTTTATTGAGATGTTTACCTGCAAAACAAATACACATAATGCCCGTGTCATGCTTTATACTATTACACTAACTGTATATCATCAATAGATTGTGTCAAACCCATGAATAGTGACAAAATGTCCAATTATCTGCTGCACACGTCTGTTTTAAATGCAAAGTGCCACAAAAATCATATAAATACTTCACATCCAAGACACTGTTCGCTGTTTTTCACCAAGCAGAAGTTCCCTGCTTTGTCCCCATTATCACTTTCTGTTTCCGCCCGCCTGTCCAATGCCTCCACAGATCCTGACCCTGATTCACTTTACACTGAATCAAGTACACTGTCGAACCAAGGCTGCACAGAAGCAGCATCTGTCCTCGATGGACTCAGCTGGCCCCAGTGCAGAGGAGGTGATGCTACAGTAATAGAGTCAGGGAAGAGGCAGCTCTCTGTGGAGCTGTGTGTTTCCAGTGCCCTGGTTTGTGGAGGGCAAGCAAACATGAGGGCTGCACACACCGGCTGAGTTCTGTGGCCCCACAGTCTGAGGCTCCCCTGGGACTGGGCTGTGTCTGGCAATGTAGATAAATCCACAAGTATTTATTTTGCTGTGGACATTCTGCTGCTGCTGATCAGGATTTAAAAGAATATGGACGTTATTTATCTCCCTCAGAACCTGGAAAAAATCCACCTTGACAACAGTGATCCAGCAAGGTGGACGTGCAACTGGTGAATAAAGCATATCAGGCCAAATATGCATCAATGATTAATTTAGAAACTGATTAAAACTCTTCTGAACGATGCTCCTGGGGCTGCAATCTTTTCTCCCCCCCGCTATTAAACTAAAAGTGGATTTGAACGTGCGCACACAAGAACTGAAAACAGGCTCTCAAATGTCTAATTTTCACATTTTGCAGGGCTTGTACAGAACGTGAAGAGAAGACGTGCACACGTTTCAGCACAGTGAGTTTCTCCGACCAATGCTGTGAATCTATTGGACACAGAGGAGTTGATTCCAAATCCCCACTCACTGAATGCCTTAGTTTAGTGTGTTTCTAAAATCCTGACACAGAAATTAGGCTCAGAAAAGAAGCTAAAGTCCCTCTGAGACATCTGCTTATTTGGACGCTCTCTTCGCTGATATTGAGAAACGTGTTGCTCTACATTCACGACCTCTGGCAGAGCAGCTAGAACACAGAGCGCTCAAGTTTATCAATGGCTGGAACTGGCTTTTATTTCTACACAACTTAGACTATTATGTTCAAACCTGAGGCAGAAAATTAAGTATTAGGCCTGAATTATTAAAACTGTCGAGATCTGTCCTCTCAACCTGATGAGAATATAAAGTCAATGTCTTCAGAATAAACTGGCACAACTTTGTTCTAATAAAACTTTATCATCCTGCCTCCTCCATATATTGTCTCCAGCTTGTTTGTCATGATGTTGTGATTCAGTGACTAAGACTCAGGAAGGAGCAAGAACGAGGACGGGGGTCAATACTTTTACAAAAACACTGTTATCACAGAATACCATCGTGCATCTGTTGTGCACCAGATTAAGTAAAAGCGTTATGCGATTGAATAACGATAGAAAACATCGCTGCAGTGAACGAGAGTCTGGATGGGATTTTAAACTATTTGAGAAACTAGTGTTGGAAACTAGTGTTGGATGAACGACTGCATTTGAAACACAATAACATTTTTCAATTTCAACGGTTACCGATGCATTATGTGACAATAACTTTATTTAATGTTTTCTATTTCATTTCTCTGTCACCGTGTGAACACACAACCGTCTCAGGAGGGAAATAAAAAAACTTTTCCAAGTAGCAGCATCACACCGAGCTGCTGGGAACCAGAGATGACAGGTTACAGAAAGAAGCTTTGAAGCCGCTTCAATGAAGAGGCAGAAAAACCGAATGAAACTTTCTGGGTAAAGCGCAGAGAGGTGAAGAGTCTGTCACCGCTTTGTGACCCTTACTCAAAAAAAAGAAGACGAATACATCACAAAATTTAAATGCTATAAGTGGAAGTCTGTGTGTGTGTGTGTGTGTGTGTGTGTGTGTGTGTGTTAAGCTGTGAGCATCTGAGTATAACATTTATCAATATAAGTGTTGTTTTTGTCCCTGGAGTTGAGCTGTTCTATTTGTTTATTCTGAAAAGTACTCGATGACGGTTATATTTCTAAAATGTGACAGTAGATAAATGATAAGTGTATTTTTGAAAAGTCATCATACAGAAAAGGGATTAGAACCAAACAAAGACGGTACCAGTGAGTCCTGCACCAGCTCAGATACCGGCAAGAATTATATCCACACAAAATAATGAACTGAACCCAGGAGGCCGGCTCTGGCTTTTCTGGAGGAATCAGAAATTTGAAATGACCCAGCTCTCCACCATCTTCACTTCCAGGCAGATTTCTGTCAACTACCAGAACACTAACGAGCTGCTTCATTAAAATCAGATCAAGGCAAAAAAGGTCCAGGGGTGAATTCATTTTACTTTCAGAGCATTTCGCTTTTTGATGACCACAAGTTCGAGGAACTTTGACACCGAGGAAACAAACAGGAAGAAGCTGAGGATTCGGGTAAACATACTTTTTTGAAGAAGACAACTTGGTGACGATGACGAGAGGAAGACGAGGATGAAGTCGATGTGAGTAACTGTTTGTTGCATGTTTGTTTAATCACCGGTGGAGATGTGTTGCTGATGCAGTTAACTTGGAGATATTTGGGGTAATTGGTCGGGTCCGGTTTGCAGAAATGGACCCGTGCCAAACCCTTAAAGTCTCCTTTCCCAGAACAAGAGACTGGAACAGAATCATACTCAAACAGATTCAAGATGTTGCAGGAACACGACCCGACGCCCCGGCCCGTCGTGAGCTCTCCTTTTGCTCAAATGAATACTCCTATTTATAAATCCTCTCTCTTAACCTTTTCACCAGCACGTTTTTCTCTTTTTGAAAAAAGCCGGCGCTGCTTCACCAGAGAAACAACAAGACATCCATAACCGTGGATCTGCGATAAGTGGCAGTCCATTTCCTCTCGCATTAGGGCCGAAGGGAAACATGTTTTCTTTCTTCTCCTGCCTCTCATTGTGCTCAACGGCGTATCTGTCTTTCATCTAACTCGGCGGCTCAATCAATTATGCATGCGAGCCAAGCTTTCTTACTCAAGTACATGAGAGCATCACAGCTGACATGGTGCAGCACAAAAGGTGTTTGGGAATAATGAGGTCTTCGGGCTTTTGTGACCGGACCTTCAGACTCCCACAAGTGTCATAACGACATCGTGAATTAGTGATTCGATATCTCGAGCAGAAATCCTGCAATTAAAATGGATTCCAGTCATGCAGGATCCTTAAAAAGCAGTGTGAGGCTATAATCACATTCACACTGGGTATTCTGACTTTAATGATGGTTTAAGACCTTTAAAAAACATTTTTTTCTCATGGACGGGTTCAATATGAAAAATAGAAAGTCCCTAAAGCTGCCATCAGACATGCACTGAACTCCTGATAATCGCCTACGTCCTCCCTCTGCATGCTACACCCGTCCTTTAGAAGGTAAAGCTCGGGACTGGTGGAGCGGGTAAGTTGAGCAATGGAGCTTGAGGCTGTGAGAGACCAGGCGGTGAGCTGGAGACCTCCAACTGAAAAGTGACCAATGAGCACAAGGCTGGAGGTGGCGAGTTACCGGAGCAGGTGGGAGCAGCGATCCGTCGAGACGCAGGTAAACCAGATTGCCACGCCCTGAGAAAAACAACCACACAAGAGGAAACGCATCATATTATTCTCTGTTTCCAAAACCATGTGCATCAAAAACAGTCCAACAACACGTCTCTGGCAATGGTGTCCTCCAGATCTTGGAATCTGGCTGCAGGGATTGGCTGCCTGCTCAGCCACAAAAGCGCCAATTAAGTCGACACACATGCTGGAAGACACAACAATGACAATGACACCATTGTTTGTACTTTTAATCAGCCGTGTGCAGTTGAATTGTCATTTCCTGCATATTTTAACATCTCCAGAGCGGCAACATGAAAAACTCAGAACCTGACACGGACAGTGATCAACACCTGAAGACTTCACGTGCTGCAGCAATTAGTCAAGCAACTCCTGTTTGTTTGTGTGGTAATGGAGTTACAGCTTCAGATGTTTTACTTATTATCGTGGGGGCAGCTGCAGTGTAATTGTGAAGGATGCGCGGAAGGAAGTAATTGGATCATTTCAACGCTGGGTTTTTTTCGCTCGCAGCTGTCTGTTCTTCGTCCTTTTCTCTAAACGGGTTTGTCGTCGTCTTCCGTTCAGACGTCCAATTAAGTTTATAGTCGTGCAAACAAATAATTCACTGGGCGTCGTCTGATGCCTGCTCAGTGTGCAGCCCGGATGAGTCCACGGGATGCACACGAGTTCCTGCCGGGCGCCGTCGACTCCAGCAAATAGAAAAACGCCTTCGAATTAACCTGATGATTATCATGTTGTGACATTTTTAATTCGGATTTGTTTTTAAACGACACACGGCGAGTGCGTGGACTCACTTTGTTTTGTTGTGGTTGCTCACATCCCGACCACATCCTGTTTCTCTGCAGTTTTTCTCCAATCGAGTGAACGTGAAACACAACATTTTCCACTGCAGGAAGGGCTCCTATCAAATATTAAATTGTGCTAAAATGCTCTGCTGGGCTGCTGCCATGGAAATATGGACTGTCATTCGTTCACCGACTCTGATTTCTGGATGATTGTCTCCTTACAGAAAGAGGCGAAGGGGGAGGTGGAGGATCTTATATGCACGGCTAATGGCTTTTCCTTTCATTACTGCCTTCCTCCGAGTGCACCGAAACGAGCCCCATTAATTAAAAGACGAGGACGTCATGTGTGCAAGTGATTCTGGATGTTTGGTCCAAATAAACAAGAGAAAGAAAAAAAACTCCCTGACAACTTTCCTCGGTGTTGAGATGATGACAACCGGAGGCTGAACCCGACTCGGCCTTTCTGTCTGCAGCGTTTGCTGTCACTTCATGTCTAATTAATTAACCCTGTCAGGGCCTGTCAGAGCCCGGTTACCACGGCAGCCGGAGATAACACCATATCTCTATATTTGCTGGAGTGAGCAGGAATGTGCTCGAGACACAAGAGAGGATCTCTGGAGGTTTCAATGCAGCGATGAGTGTGTGCGTCTTAATAAATAAGAAAATCCAACAGATCCTCTAGACACTGTGCATATGCATCTGATCCTGATTCTGCACAACTTAAAGCAAATGTGAGTTGACAGGTAGCTCTCCGATTTAGGCCGTCAATACAAATCCAGGAATGGAGGGCATGAAAAGGATGACTCAGCACAAATGGTTATGTACAGGGCCTGTGGGGTAACAGGAGAAACTGGAAATCAAACCAAGCTGATAAAGAGGAGAAGTTGGTATATTCTTTAGCAGCCTGTCCAGGAAAGGATGAAACAGTGAAAAGACGATTCTTGCAACATTTAGTTCAACCCAAAAACAAGCCGATAGTATTTTCACACAATCTCTGATGGAAAAGCAGATTTTAACATTAATACTGACCCACAGACTTTAGAGTGAACTACGAGATTAAGCTTTTTCCTCAGGATTTTAAAGCCTGAGCCGGTTATAATAGGGTTTATGGCTAAATTCAGTCTCTTTAATTTATTCACGGGTTATTTATATGTGACTGTGATTGTTCCTGACACTTCGTGGCCCAGAGGGAAACTTGTATCTACTTCTGTCTCTTTGATGTGCAGCAGAATGAGACGAAAATAGATGAAGACAAACATATTACACCACTTTGACTGTTGTGTAATCTAAAAACACACACACACACACAAGACATGATTGATGATCCGTCCTGAAGAATATTATTCAGCCTGTGTGTTTTTTAAATTTTTTATAGGATGGACAAAAAGCTGCTTTTGAATATGCTCGGATAATCTGTGCTTTTTATTTCCAGCAGAGATTGATTGTTGCCGCCGGACAGTGAAGTTCATTTCATTGCAACGCTCAGACAAATTTAATACAGATCCATATAAAGTCTCCGTCTGATTTATGAAAGTCTGAGCAGCTCCCTGGCACCATATTTTTAAAGACATTACAAATGTGTGACCTGGCACCGTGCTCTGCACTTCACAAATATTGCCTCCACGTTCCTGGTTTGAAGGAATGTCTCATTTAAATCCTTAAATTAAGTCCGATATATCTTTTTCTATTCAGTATTTTTCTCAGGAGCCTACAGGCAAAACTCCTCCTGCACAGAAAAGACAACACATCTTATCTCTTCCTGAACCATTTGTTTTTATTTCTTTTATTTCAAGTCAGGCGTCTTGTTAAAGCTCCGGCGCCGAGACGCAGCTTTCTGTTCTCACGTGGGAGATGAACGAGGAACATTTTCTCTCTGTATCCACAGGAGTTACGGCCTGTCCCCGATTCTCCATCCAGGCCGTAAATAGGCAGAAACCTGTGACACATTTAATTAAATCCAAAAGCTGGAGCTGACAGCCATTGTTTGGCTCTCCCTGCTTTTTGGGCTCTAATGGATGCTCGTGCTCCGCAATGCCTCAGCGCCAGGTCCTACGGTGTCACTTCCAGGGGAGCGATGCTGACTAATGCGGCGCCGGTGGAATCTGGTGATAAACCTGCATGGGGGCAACCGGAGGAAGATGTCAAATCGTCTGCAGAGAAACCATGAATCTCCGCGAAGAGGATTGAGGTAGTGGCCGTGCGTACGTGTGGACATTTTTTCTAATTCAGAAGCCGAGAAAATGGCAAAGTTTGTGTGACATGTGGCGGATTACTTTGCCGAAACCGAAGGTAAACAAAGCTTCTGGTCTCTGAGCCACGTTGTTTTGATAAAAGCTTTACTCCAGTTGGCGGGTAGCATCTGGATCAAATCTCACCAACTGCTCTTAGTCGGGAGGTGACAAAGAACAGCTGAGCTCCAGAAGCTGCCACAGCACCGGATTAGTCGCAGCGCTCTTCATCCCCTCTTTGTCGTTCACTTCTTTGCCGTGATGGACAGGTAGATAAGAGATTAACATTTGGCAGCAGTCTGTCGGATTTCAGCGCGAGGATGGGAAATCCAATTACCGCCTCATTCTATCGAGGCCGTGGGTGTGTGAGCGAGGGATGAGCTACTACCGGAGCAGAGACATCAGGAGGAGTCATGATGCACTCGCTCACATTTGAATACAAATAAATATTGTGTGTTTACTCCTCTTGTCTCTGACCTTGGCTGTCTGATGTTACCTTGTTTTCCTCGAATGACAAATGGGGGGTGGTGTGGGGGTGGTGGTGGTGGGTGGATGGGTGGGGGGGAGGGGAGGTGGGAGGTGGTAGGTTGGGGGGGGTGGTGGGGGGGGGGGGGGGTGGGTGGTGGGGTGGGGGGGGGTGGGTTGGTTGGGGATGTGGTGGGGGGGTGTGGGGTGTGGGGGTGGTGTGGGGGGGTTGGTGGGGTGTGGGGGGGGTGGGGGGTTGGGGGGGGGAGGTGGGGGGGGGGGGTGGGGGGGGTGGGGGGTGGGAGAGGGTGGGGGGAGTGGGGTGGTGTTGGGGTGGGTGTTGTGGGGTGGGGGGGGTGGGGGGGGTGGGGTGTGGGGGGTGTGGGGTGGTGGTGGATGTGTGGGTGGTGGTGGGTGTGAGGGGGTTGTGGTGGGTGTGGGGGGAGGTGTGGGGTGGGTGTATGTTGGTGTGGGTGGTGGGGGGTGATGGGGGGGGGGTGGGGGGGTGGGGGGGGTGGGGGTGGGGTGGTGAGGGGTTGAGGTTGGGGGGGGGTGGGTGTGGTGTGGGTGGTGGGGGGTGTGGGGGGTGGGTGGTGGTGGGTGTGATGGTGGGGGTGGGGGTGGGTGGTGTGGGGTGGGGGGGGGTGGATGGGTGGGGTGGGGGTGATGGGGGTGTGTGGTGTGGGGGGGTGTGGGGGGGGGTAGGGGGTGGGGGGTGGTGGGGTGTGTGGTGTGGTGGGGGTGGTTGAGGTGGGGGGTTGGGGGGTGGGTGAGGTGTGTGGGTGGGGAGGGTGTGGTTGGGGTGGGTGGGGTTGGTGGGAGTGTGGTGTTGGGTGTTGTGTGTGTGGTGGGGTGTGGGTGGGGGGTGTGGGTGGGGGGGTGGGTTGGGGGTGAGGGGTGGGTGGTTGGTGTGGGGGTGGTGGGTGGGGGGTTTGTGGTGGTGGTGTTGGGGGTGGTTGGGATTGGGTGGGGTAGTGTGTGGTGTTGGATGGGTTAGTAGTGTATGTTAGTGTATTATTGGGGTGATGTATTTAGTTGGTTGTTGATATGTAGGGAGTTATTATTAATTTTTTGGTATGAGTAGGGCATTGGGGGGGTGTTGTATAGGTGTGTGGGGTGGTGCGTATGTATGGTTTTCTATGATTGTTGTTTTTTTGTGGTGTGGATATTGGGTAGTTAGTGTATGGTTGTTATATTTTATAGTAGAGTAAGGCGGAAAGAGGGTAGTGCGTTGAGTTTACTTTGCTTTGTGTGGTGATAAGTTGTTTTTGGTGAGTTGGGCGGGAGAATATGAGGGGGATTAGTAGTGTAGTTGTTGGTAGTGTGGGTGGTGTTCGTGTTTTGATTGGGGGGGGATGGTAGCAGTGAATTTTTATGTTCTGTTAGTGTGTGAGGGAGGTCAGTTGTGGAGGTTCTTGTTAGTCAAGGGTAGTGGTGGGGTGTTGGTATTATGAGGGGAGAGATTGTTGAGTGCCTGTTCATATTTTTCTTTGATTGTCATATTCTTGATATATTTAGATTTACATTTATCATTGTTTCCAAGATGTACTTGTTCGGGTTATTAGGAGATGTTGAAGATTTGCAGTGATTCATTCATAGGCATCTTATTTTTCTTTAATCATAATATGATTTTTTTATGTATTTAGGTAGGTCCTATATTTATTTATTTTATTTTAGGAGTGATGTGGTGAGTTTTTAGTTGTTTTTTAGTTCATGCTATTATCTCAAAGTCATATGATTTTTATTTTATGTATTTATCGTTATTTATTGTATTTATTTATATATTTATGTTTTAAGGTTTTCTACTTCATAATTTATCCATCTCCAGTGTTTTAATTTCTTTTTATTTGTAGGTATTTTTTTTTTAGCTTTAATTTATCTATTGTCACATTTTTCATTTTACATTTTTATTCTTTTATATTAAGGGGTTTTCATTTAATATAGATTTATGATTTGTTTTTGTGGTCATATTGCTTTTAGTATAGATTTGAGTCAATTATTATGTGTCTATCAGCATATTATCATTTTTTGGCTAGAGTGTGCAGCAGTTGGATTCTGTTTATTAAGTTATCGTTTGTATTCCTGAGATTCATTTATTAGTATATGTATATTTTAGATATTATCTATCCCAGTATAATTCTTTTTTTATTTATATTTGTCATAATCTATTTAGTTGCCCATATATATATTTTTTTATTCTTATTAAGTATGGTTTATTTATGTATATTTATATATTTTAGTTGAGTGGTCATAATAGTAGAGGTATTTTAAGTTAATTGTATCAGGGTGTATATTGTTGAATTTGTTGTTTTGTTGTCTGTTTATATGATTCATCTTTTGTTGGTTGATACTTACCCCATTCGCATTTTTTGATATTTCCATTCATGTTTATTATATTCATATTACTATTAGTAGGTTTTTTATCTAATAGTTTTTGATCTTTTTTTCTTTTTTTTTTTTTTATTGTTTCAAGTTTTTATTGGGGGGGGCGTGTATGAAAGATTATTTGGTTTAGGGGGGGTGGGTTGCTGTTTGATGTTAGTTGGGTTGGAGTGGTGGGTGTTTGGTTAGATGTTGCGAGATGGGGGGGGGTGGGGGGGGGCTTGTGGTTGTGGGATTGTGGGTGTGTGGGTTCTGTTGTGTTAGGTGTGTGGTGATGGGGAGGGGGGTGGTGGTGGTTGCGAGTTAGCATGTTGGGATGTGGGGCGTGTGTATGGGGAGGGGGGTGGAGGGGGGGGAGGGCAGTGTTGTGGGTGGATGTTGGGGGGGGGGGTGTTGTGTTGGGTGGGGTGTGGTTGGAGTGGGTGGGGTGGGGTGGGTGGTGGTGGGAGGTGGGGGGGGTGGGGGTGGGGGGTGTTTGGTGTGGGGGGGGTGGGTGGGTGGTGGTGTGTGTGTGTGGTGGGTGTTGTGGGGGGGGGTGGTGTGTGTGGTGTGGGTGGGTGGGGGGTGGGGGGTGGTGTGGTGGGGGGGGGGGTGTGGGTGGGGTGTGTGTGTGTGGTTGGATGTGTGGGGTGGAAATGTGGATGTGGATGTGGGCGTTGTGGTGATGATTGCGGAGGGTGTGGTGGGGGTGGGTTTAGTCTTGCTGAGTAGTTCATTTTTTATATTCGTGTTTATGGCATCCCATCGTTCATATATCATGTATCTTGTTGTTGTGTTTCAGTCCAATGGTTCTTATTTGTTATTATTAGTAGTTGTTATTTATTGTTGCTATCATTCGTGTATGGGTGAGGTTCTGCATATTGTGGTCAGCATGTCTCTATTGTATGTTTTTTTATTTTTATGTTTTTTCATGTTTGATTTGTTTCTTGTTAGTTGCGTGTTGTAGTGCGTGTATTTATGATTTGTATTGTTAGTTTTGTTGCTTGTTGAGTCTGTATAATAGGTGCTGGAGAAGGTATTCAGTCATTCAGTGTGATTTTTGTTTTTCTAGTTAAGATAGAAGATGAGTAATCTTTATTAGCACATTGAGTATGATTGAATCTTAATTAGCTTTTCGAGGGGAGTTATTAGTATTTACATTATTTGGCTGAGGCCTGTTTTTATTTGGGGTTTTCTTTTCTGCTTTTTTTTGGTATTTGCATGTTTTCTTTTTTATGTGTGTGTGGACTTTATTTTCAGTGATTTGTGCACAATTTTGATTGATGAGTATGGTTGCGACTTTTGTTCAGTTTATTTTTATTTTTATTCGACTGCAGTATTAATGTAGCATTTTTATGATAGGTGGGTGTGTGTTATTGGAGCGGTCTATAGGTTTGGGGAGTAGGAGTCCAATTGTGCAGGATGTTGGATTTTAGTTAATGTATTCATGATTTTTATTTATTCATTTTGTTATTTTGGAAGGTTGGTTTGTTGCGGTGATTATGTTCAGATATTTTGTTTTTGCGAGAATGGGGGGATGGGTAGGTGATGTTTATATTAGTGGTAGAGATTAGTGAATTGAGTGCTTGTTTGTGGTTTGTTTTTTCGTGTTTTTTGTTTGTTATGTGGATGTTTGTGGGTGCGATATTATGTGTGAGTGTCTGGTGGTTTTGAGTGTCATGTGTGTGGATATGTGCGTGTTTGGTTCAAGTGGATATGTCGTTGTTGTTATGAGTTAGTGGTGGTGCGTGTTTTTTGTGAGCATTTATTGTTATGTGCGGTGTTTTTGTTGTGTGTTCGAGTGCTGTCTTTTTGTGTGATTGTGTATTCGTATGTTGTCTGCATTTTATTGAGGTGTGGATATGGAGCGGTGTGGTGGATTGTATCAATGGTGTACTGTTATATATGTGGTTGTCGCGTGCGTGTTTGCGTAGTGTGAGTTGTTTTGTTCGTGTATGTGTTCGTGGTTTGTCTCTGTTGTTGTGTGCTATTGTGTATTAGTTGGTTTGGGTATTAGTGTTTTATGTGCTGTCGTTTTGTGTGTGTGTTGTCGTTGTCGTTTTGTGTATGTTGTTTTTGTGTTATGTTGTATTTATGTTTTGTCTTGTTTATTGTTTATTGGTTTGTTTTGTGGTATGTATGATTTCTTATTTGTTTTAGTGTATCTAGTTTTGTGATTTATTTTTGTTTTTTATTTTTGTAATTCTGTTCTATTTTTGTTCTGTGTTATATGATTTTTTATTTGTTTTTTTATGTGTATGTTTTGTTGTGTATATCTTATCTTTTGTATTGTTTTGTTTATATGTTTGTTTTTTTATATTTTTTGTATTTTGTTTTTGTTTCTTTTTGTATAATTTTATCTTTTTATGTTTCGTATTTTGTTCTATTTAATTTCTATCTATTTTTATTATTTTTTTATTTATTTTTTTTTATTTATTTTTTTTTATTTTTTTTATTTTTTTTTATTATTTTTTATTTATTTATTTTTTTTATTTTTTTTTATTTTATTTTTTTTTATTTTTTTATTTTATTTTTTTATTTTTTTTATTTTTTTTATTATTTTATTTTATTTTTTTATATTTTTTTTATTTTTTTTATTTTTTTATTTATTTTTTTTATTTTATTTTTTATTTTATTATTTTATTTTTTTTTATTTTTTATTTTATTTTTTTATTATTTTTTTTTATTTTTTTATTTTTTTATTTTATTTTATTTTTTTATTTTTATTATTTTTTTTTATTTTATATTTTTTATTTATTTTTTTATTATTTTTTTTTATTTTTTATTTTTTTTATTTTATTTTATTTTTTTTTATTTTTATTTTTTTATTTTTATTTTATTTTTTTTTATTTTTATTATTTATATTTTTTTGTATTTTTTATGTTATATTATTTATTTTTTTTATATATATTTTTCTTTATTTTTATTTTTATATATTTTTATTATGTATTGTTTTTATTTTGTATGTATTTTTATTATTATTTTAATTTTTTATATTTTATTTTGTTCTTTTTTTATGTTTTTTATATTTATTTTTTTTATTTTTTTTATTTATTTTTATTATTTATTTTATATTTTTATATTTTATTTTTGTTTTTTGATTTTATTTTATTTTTTATTTATATGTATTTATTTTATTTTTTTATTTTATTTATATTTTTATCTATTTTGTTTTATTTTTTGTTTTTTATTTATCTACTTTTGTTTATTTTTCTATTGTTTTTATGTATTATTTGTCTATATATATTGTTTTATTTTCTATATCATTTTCGCTTTTGCTTTATTTATTTTGTGTATTATATATTTTTTATTTATGTTTGTTTATTATCTTTTGTAGTTTTTTATCTTTTTATTTTGTGTGTTTTTTATCTATTTTATTTTTCTTTTATATGTGTTTTTAATTATTGATTTAGTAGTATTTCTTTGTTGTGTTGTAGTCATTATATGTAGATTTTATTTTTTATATTGTCTTTTATTTTTTGTTTTTTATATTTTTTTATCATTATATATTATGTTGTTTTTTTCTATTTATATTTTTTTCTTTGTTTTCTTTTTTCTGATATTATATGTATTTTTTGTTATTTGATTTTATTATTTTTGTATTTTTTCATATTTGTATTTTTAGTATTTATTTCTGTGTCGTTATTTATGCTTTTTAAATTATATTTATATTAGTTCATTTTTATATTTATCATATAATTTATGCTTTATCTTGCTGATTGCTGTATGTCTGTTATGTATGTCTAATATTTAGTTTTATTTATGTCGTTTTATTCATTTTATGTTTTTATTTTTATGTTTAGTATTTTTTTATTATATTAGTTATAAGTTATGTTT
>CM076733.1:16660171-16765171 GCA_038501795.1 Pseudopleuronectes americanus | reverse complement strand
TTCAAGATGCACAAATTATTCCCTTGGGAAATCTGTGAAAATATCAGAAAACGCTCGCAGCCAGGCATAAAACATGACCTCCTATAGAAAGAGGTAAAATCAATCAATCTGTCCTTGACTTCTGAATTCATATGTTATTAAAATGGAATAACAACATTGAAGGTGTCCGATTTCATCCATTATTTATACTCTTTATTGGTTTGAGGCTCACAGAGGGAGCTGGAGTCGATCCCAGCTGACACTGGGAGACGTGAGACGGGGGTTAGACCCAGTACAGGTGGAGAAGTGGGAGTCAGATTCCCATCCAAGGATCCCACCTCTGCTTGATATGCTTTGAAACACACGTGGCTCCTTCCAGCATCAGCCTCGCATGAAAGCCTGATTTAAAATAAAAATATAAAGATGATGATAATCCTCCAGGAGAAGGAGAATAATAAAACCCTGAAATCCTGCTGTCAGCAAGTTTTTTTTATTCAGTCACGTCTAAAACATAAAAACTCCCATCTGTTAAGTATATTATACAGAATCTAATATTAAAAACTGCATGTACAGTCATATATATATATAGCACATATGGTCCAAAAGTCTGAGACCGCTTACGCATGGATACTGCACATGTGATGTCCACGACTCCTGCAGGGTCCGTGCACAGCAGGGGGTAGGTATGATGAACAAATGGAGCTTCATGCATCATTGATGCGGACGTAAGTGCACACTGACCCCGTGGTTCTTGAGGTGCTTGACCTCTTTTCTCAGCGGTGGACTCAGATATGTTCATCTACAGCACGTCAGGGAGGAAACCCGAACCCTCAACCTGTACCTGCCTGTGGCACAAACAAATAGGATATAGATTCTTTAAATTTTTTATTCATGCTTAATTACATGAGGCCACTGCTGGCTTCAATCTCAATAAGGGCTTTTACAGGAGGAACAAAATGGATGGAGCCTTGAAAAATACATTATAACTATTATAATTAAACACTCTCCAACTTGAATTACAGTGTTTTTGCAGAGGAGAGGTAATTGGTGTGAAAAGATCATTGTTTTAAACTCTTCACAAACGTCCTCTCGATGAAGAGACGCAACAGAGACAGAAGTTCAGAGCGTTTACATAAAAGGAGAATTAGGCTGGGAAAGCAAATATCTGTGACGTCAGTACCTTTCAGCGGATCTGTCACTATCGACGTTGGTTTCTATCGAGCTGTAATCACGGCCTTTTCAGCCCCTAACAACTTTTACCCGTGGTAACAGAACAATCGGCCTGATGGCACCTGCTTGGTCGGTTCAAGTGAGCGGTAATTGCACACTCCTCTCCTCCTTCTGCCGCGTTCTCTCTGTTTCTGTGGAGAAAGGAATTTCCCCGCAATTAGAGAAAATGAACTCTCAGGCAGCGGCTTCAGCAGTCGTGTTTATTAATCAGCCCTCTAATCACGTCTCCGTCAGAGAGCACTCGTAAATAATGTTTCGGTAAACACTGAACATACAGTGCAAAAGCATGGCGGCAGCTGGGTTGGTGTTGCCGTGGTTTCTATGAGGAGTAAATATGGTCATCTTCAGGTGATTTGCCACGTATCGACCGAAAGAACCTGGAGCTTAAAGGATCTTGCACATCGTTGATCACCTGTATTCCCAACGTCGTCTTCCACTGCAGGGACATTACGCAATCGTAGCCTGCTGACGAATAAACTGACGGCTACAACAAACAGTTCCACCTCAGTCCACCAGGTGGCGGTAGCACAGAAGACTACACAACAACGAATAAATATAGCAACTCTACGACAACAGCAAACATGGTGGTGATAGGAATCGTGCTGCTGGCGATCAGGAATCACAGAGTCTATGCTAGAAAAGCGAATTCAAAACAAAGGCTTTAATTACAACTTGACAAAGCGCCACCTACTGGCAGAAGGCATTGTTGCGGTTGTGAAACTAGCGTGAACATGGCAGCATGTTTGCAGACATTATCGTAAATCGCATTCAAATTGTCCCATCTTCCCCAAATGTTGCACATTTAATGAGAGTCCTGACATCTACGTGCCCATATTCAGTTTAAGTTATAGCGGCACCTACTGGCAAAGGGGTAATTTGCATGTTTTTCAGCAGGTTGATCACATGGACCAGCATCAGGAAAACTTGGATATTTCACCATTTGTTCTCCACGTATTCCAACAGATATCAGAATAACCGACAGAACCAAGTAACTTAAATGAGTTTTACCGGGACCCTGCTGCCTCCTCGGTGGTGAGTGGAGACGCTGGCACCGTCATGATGTATAAAATAGCTGCAATTAGCCGAAGTGGGCTATTGATTGCTCAGCCTGGACCCAAAGCAACTTCCCTCATCATTCTTAATAAGCGCGTTCAGTTCGGCTGCTCGGAAGATGGCAATTTCCAAAATTAAAGTGGAACCACTCCACAAATAAGCTCTTATTAAAAGTCATACAGCCAATTGAATTACTTATTGCACTGAGGGCTTTCATAAGAGGTTTTCATATTTGTCGAGGACCGGTCTCAACAACGCAGAAGCACATTTAATCAGCCACCCCCTCACCCACCATCCACCCATTCTCCAAATGAGCCCCCTTACTACGCAGCCAAATTTCCGTGTGCAGTAATTGGCTGCTCTCTCCTCTAACGTCATTATTTGGGGTCTTGCGGGGTCCGTGGCGGTGCGGGACCAATCGCAGACGCACGCACCAGATCCACAGGATGCGGGAGCGCACAAGTTAAATTAACCCGCACGACCACGACGTCCTGAAACGCACGGGGCTCTCAGTGAGGAAGGGGGACGGTGGACGCAGAAACGCTGGTCATAAATCCCTCATTTAACTTCAGTGGTCGCACCGACATCATCTCCTCCTCCTCTTCCTCCTCCTCCTCCTCTTTTTCTTCCTCCTCCTCTTCCTCCTGCTCCTCCTTCTCCTACTCATCACCCTCCTCCTCCTCCTGCTGAGGGAGTAGAGCTCGGGAAAGGACGAGAGGAAATCAGACTTCAGCACCGGAGCTGTCCGCGGCTCCTGTGCGTGATCTCCGCGGGACCGTGCGGTGCTGGAAGGAATAAAAAAACAAAAAGAAGAAGAAGCTGCGGGGCCACTCATCCCTCTGCGGGGCTGCACACTCTTCATCCCGAGCCCTGCCATGCTGCACAGCCGGGCTTGAGACAGGAAGGAGAAAAGTCCCCAGTTAAGTCGCGGTGAACACCAGCTCGTTACGGTAGGTCCTGTATGGTTAGATCTGGCTCCTCTCGAGTGTCACGCAGCAAACTGACATTTGTGTTTGTGTGTGTTTGCAAACGTGCGGGCAGTGACGGGACCCGTGTGTCGGTGGATTCCGCCTCATTCGCAGCAGCTTGTGTGAGGAGCATATTTAGGTCACATCGTGCACATCAAACTCTCTGCTCTGCTCTATTTCACAACGGTGCCAGGGAACGTGTTCATGAAACAACACAAATCCAGGGAGTTCAGGGGCTCGAGTTGCACATGTGCGTCATTGCGAGCAGAGCTGGTAAAGCACCAGGCTTCTGTTCTGCTCCCTGTGACTTGTATCAGTGAGGGATTCCATGCATGGCTGGCTGAGTGTGAAGTGATGCTGCTGCTCTCCTCTTCTTCTGCAGACGCTCTGTAGTTCGCTCTGTCTCCAGCTGCCCACTCCTTCCCAGCAGTGTCCCACAGGGGAGTGCTGCTGCCCATTAAGCTCTCCATCAGTCTGTGTTTACAGCCCCGCCGCTGTCCTCCTCCAGGTCCATAAAGCACAGAGACACTATTGGACGTTAACCTGTGATTGAGTCCTGATTCTGGTTGGGGTGACAGAAAGCCCTGAAGCGAGAGAGAGAAAGAGAGAAAGAGAGAAAGAGAGAAAGAGAGAAAGAAAGAAAGAGAGAAAGAGAGAGAGAGATAGACTGAGCGAGCGCTTGGCAACCTTTAAATTCCTCCTCCATTCAGATGCTTTTGCCCCACTCCTCCGTGTTCCATTCACAATTTCAGACCCCGTCATCGTGCTTTTTGTTTCCCGGGTGTTTGTGCTCGGATACTTAAGCTCAAGGATGGGAGACGTGGCAGTGAAATACCAAAAGAGAGAGCTGTGTTTCTTCTTCTTCTTCTTCTTCTTCTTCTTCTTCTTCTTCTTCTTCTTCTTCTTCTTCTTCTTCTTCTTCTTCTTCTTCTTCTTCTTCTTCTTCTTCTTCTTGCAGAGGCCGATCCGGTCAATGGGCAGCGAGAGAACCCTCCTTCATTTCTCTGTGATTGGATTTGTCCAGCCCTGTGTGTCCGGGTGCACGTACATCTGCGTGCGTTAACTGGTTGCTAATCATTCCACTCTACTCCCCGGGATCTGGGTGAACTCGTTAGTGTAATTAGTTCCAGGTCCTTGCCTCCCTGGTCCGTGGGTGAGATCTTTGGCTAAACTGGGGTGGTGGTGGTGGTGGTGGTGGGGTCTGCTCTCATGAAAAGACATGCTTTGTGGAGCCTCCATTCAAACACTGCGCCCCCCCTCCCCTCTCCCCTCTCCCCTCTCCCCTCTCCCCTCTCCCCTCTCCCGTCCCATTCCCTCCACTGGAACGAGGGATGAAAAGACGGGCTGGTTGGGATTCTAATCAGCACATACCAGTGACATCCAGCAGCTCTGGGAATCGAACAGTCCGACGTAACACGAGAGCAAAGCCGCAGCTCACAGGATCCGTCTTCAAGCTTTCATGTTACGTCCATGGAAAATTGATACGTTGATTAGTATAAAAGAATCCAAAACCTAAGATGCAAAGGTTTTATGTGCCACAAGATGTTTGAAAGAAGTGAGCACTTGTTTTTTAACTTCTCCATTCTAGTTATTTTGGGGGTGTGAATCTGTGAATATGTGTAGTAAAAATCTTTCTTTGGTTGATCTGCTAACGGTGCACGTCCAGGCCGAGGCTGTAACCTGTGACTAATGTCTGTGATAATGCTTGATTCTGAAGGGGTCAAAGGTCAACAACCTGCAAACCACTGAGGTACAACTGTGGCTGTTACTAAAGATGATTAGAAACCCTTTGAGAAAAGCAGGTCTGGCCTCTATAAGTAATATTAAATGAGCCTCTGGATTGTGTTTGTTGGCAACATCCTTTCAGAATTTGATTACATATCTAATATCAATGTTTTGGCCTCCCTAGAAATTCATGAAATGCCTTTTTATAATTTTTTTATTTAACCCATAAATGTAGATATTTAGTTTCTAAAACCAGCTTTAATGTTTCTAATTAAAAAACTGTCATATAATTTAGTGTGCAGCTCTTTAAAGTTGTCCTCAGAGAACGCTTGCAGCTCTTTAACGCAGCCTCCTGCCACCCATTGGCCCTGACCTCCATGTAACGTCCTCTCAGGTTTATTAAAATAATAAACCCGTTTCAACAACTGAACTGACTGTAGCTGAGCTCTACCTCGGAATATTTCCTCGTAGCGGTGGAGATTTTTTCATTAGGCTGATAAATTGCTGTTATACGAGCTCCGGTAGATCTCAATAAGCCCCTTGCAGCGACACTCAGGCAGCGGAGGACTGAATACTGATACAGACCTGAAGGTGTCCCCTGATGGCCTCTAATACTCTGCAGCTCACGGGCGAAACAGAGATTCATGTGCTCGGCTCCTCGTCTCCAGTCGATGTTGCAAAAGCAGATTCACTGAGCTTCTTTATCTCTGTGTCTGCGTGTGATGCATAACATCCTGCAGAAAGACGTCACGTGCATTTAAGTGTTTCATCAGCAGAGACGTCCACTGCGTTGCCTGCTGCGAGCTGACGTTTTTGCCCCTGACAGGGTCAGGTAGTGTTCAATGGACGAGGGTTTCCAAGAGCAGCTCGGCTCCGCCTCCCCCCCCCTGAAATCATCAATATTTAAATAATCCAAGATGCCCCTGAAAGCATCGTCTTGCAGGAGCTCGTCGCACTCGAACGGAATCGAGAATCCTGAATGAATTTTCTACGTCAAATATTTCTCTTAACTTAATAAAGTTTGTTTCCTCCCCCGGTTCCTCCGATACTTTACACTGAATGATTAAATTCTCAGCCTCCAAATCAATGCTCTTTTCTCTCTGGAATATGGATGAATATAGACTTAAGCCTGAATCTGCTCTCATAAGACACACAGCTGAGTGGATCTCTGATATATCTTGCCATCTTGACGCTGTTCCACTGCTGTGCAGATTGACATCATAACATTTCCTCAGGTCTGCCCTGTTTTCCCTTCCTTGCGTTCGAGATCTGTTTTTAACCAGGGGCATTTAAATCATTCAGCAGGGTCGGGGGGGAGAGAGAGAGAGCAGATGCCCCGGCAGGAGTCCAGTGAATGTGGAGCCTGGGGGGGAGCTTCCTCCCGCCCTCCTCTGCCTGCATCGGCCTCAAATGTGATATGAAGGGTGAATCTGGGTGACTGCGGAGCCAGAGCGGCTCCACAGCCGGCACTCGAAAGACAAGTTGCCATTTATCTCAACTCGTGTTTGATTTGTGAGAGTCCTGCCTGTCGGGCTGTGATGGCTGCGTGATCGGCAAAGAGGAAGCTGAGGGAATGAGGCGATTACAACAATAATCTCATGAGGTTGTAAATAAGCCAATGGTCCAGGTGAGCTTACTGTAAAAAGAAAATCCTGATGAAAGGAAATCTTTGAAAACAAGGTCCCAAGTCCGATCTACTAACATGGAGGAGGTGGGGTGCAATACTGCAGCCAGCCACTAGAGGGTGATTGAGACAATTTGGCTTCACTTTATGGGGTCTGTCATGTCGTCCATCTTTTATACACAATCAAAACTCTGCTGACCTGATTCTAGACTCTCATATTCTTATCTTTACACCTGTTGTTCACCTCAAACACAGCAACTAACCGGCTGAGCTCAATCTACAGATAGAAAATAACTTCTGATTACGAACCGCTGTGATGACACGTGTTTATGTGTCCTCTTAAAAAGGAAACACTCATTTCTTTTTCATATCTGTCAGGGATGCAACAGCCCTCATTGAAGATTCATAAGTTCACCTGGAGATGACAAGGTCTTCCATGCGCTCGGATATTCGCCCTCGTTCCCCTGCTCTGTTTTTAGAAGACTGCAAATGCTAAGAGGTGCGTGCACCTGCAGCTTCCTGTCTTCATTTCCCCTCTGGTCTCATACGCTGTATTGTTACGTAAGAAAAACACGAGTCTGGATTTCCATTACGAGAAAGTGAATTGACTTGAAAAATGAGTCGGGGCATTGGATTTATTAATAATGCAGGTAAAAGGGATCGTTTTTTTTCCCTGCCCCCTCCATGAATTTTGATTTAGTGTTTGACTTTCAAAGGATGTTGCAAATTCTTTCCATGCTGTTTACTGCTGGCAGCAGATTTCCTGAAGTGCACACAGACCTTGGGGCTCGTAATATCACTTAGTTTATTGCTATTGTTTCTAACTCCCCACCCCTGCTGCTTATAAAGCCTTCGCACTTTGCTGGCCATTAAATAACAATTTCTTTATTGTTGACTACCTCGTTTGAAATGGCGCGGCCCATTGTCTGCGCAGCATTTCACCAACATGTTAGCGAAACCCACGATCTGAGAATTTGCCTTTAATTGTGCATTTTTTTATATTTTTGACCTTGGGCTTTCGAGCAGTGAACTGATCCTTCCTTGCGTTTCTGGCAATCGACCGGCTGCCGCTGTTTGTGCCACAGCGCCGCTCCTCACCAGAGGGGGAAGGTCACTTCAGTTGATAATTAAGCACCCGTAATAATCAGAGCTGGAGCCTGTATATTGTGATTATGCTGTCGCCGCTTAGCAGTGTGTGTGAGAGCTGTTTGGGAGGATTCTGCTAAGAAGATTTGTTCACATTCAAGAGGATGGAATCATATCAAAGCTCCTGAGAAAAACGTGTGTGTGCCGACACTTGAAGATTATTTCCATCCTGGGGATTTATCTGAATATATGGCTCCACAATATGACTTTAAATCACAGGCTTTTTCTCAGAAACTGCACAGTTTGCAAAATGCGGAGACGGGACCATCTCTCCCAGGACATGTGTAGGAATGGTTGACAACTATCTGCCGAACAAGCAAGGTAGTTTGCAAATGAATGAGTGAAGTGAGGCTTTCCACATCAGGTCTACCGGCTGCGTTATGGTTCATCCAGCCAATCAGGTCCTACTGTTGTTACCTTCAAATGTGTTAGTTTTTGTGTACTTCCTCGAAAATATCTCACAAGAAAAATCACAGCCGTAAAGAAAAAGACGAGACATAAATATATCTTCTGTGCCAGACTCTCTTTTCTCCTTTCCCTGCTTATCTTATTATTATGGGACATGTTAAGTTTTTATCTTTCAACCCACCGCTCAGAGTTTAAGAGCTAGTGATTTACGTTTTTGAAGTGAAGGATATATTCTAAATCGAAAGGGGACAGGAGGACTGGAGATGCACAACAGCTCTGGTTTTACTACTATTGACTCGGCGTATTTCCATCCACGAGTTAATATGCACATTTTAGATTTGGACAAACCGGAATGGGAACTGAAAAAGCTTCGAAACAGACTTAACCAACAACAGCTGTGAGTTTCGTTCTCAAGTTTCCTGATGCGCCTGTTTGAAATTTGTATTTGAGTTGACATGAGGCTTTGCTGAGAGTCGTCATCGCGGCTCAGAGGACGATCGTGCATCGAGCATCTTAAAACAACCAAACCCGCCCTGCTCATCACTTGTTTGTCCCTCAGACACCCGTCACAGCCCCGTCAAAGCATCAAACTGTCAACACTGAACTCTGCAAGTGCCCATGGGCAATATTTACTCTGTGCTTTAACTACTTCTTTACAATACTTTGCAGATTATAACCTGTATTGTGGATTATAACAGATGGACGTAACCTTCCTCAGATCAAAACACCAGACGGACATTAACGCAGCCCTGTATTCTGTTATAATGTTGGTTTCCACAGTTTGAGGTTTGACTGGCACTCGTTTAATTCCCTCTTCCTCCTCTCGCATCCTCCCCGTCTGCAGCAGATTGAAGGATTAGCGCCACCACCTGTTTATTCTCATGAAGCAACTCCCTGGAATCATGTTATTTCGCTGGTTCTCTGGAATATTCTCCAGAAATTTGCGCTACATTTGATTTGAAACCTGCCGAACGACATTTTTAAGGCAAATATTAAAATGACCTGTGCTTTATGCAAGTGTTTAGACCCAGTTCAATACCCTCTGTTATTCCTGCATTAAACTAACAGACCACCCACCGAGCTGATTCTCATTCCAACAGTCGCCCCCTGTCCTGGATGAGTCTGCAGACGAGCTTTCTAATCATTGGATATTCTCGGCGTGTTGCGGTCATTCATCAGGCGGCAGGAGGACCGACCTTTACAAATGAAGTGTTTCCCCTTGAAGAAGAAGACGCTCAGTCACTTCCACAGTTGGGCAGTGAGCTTGTGAAAAGGCTTTAATGCTTCTTCAAGTTCGTGACCTGTTTGTCTAATAAGGCCGTAAATGTTATATTGATAATTATCAGTGATAAATGCCAACATTTGTATTTCTTTGATGAACGGCCAAACATTTCACAGATCTGCAGCTGAACATCAGAACCAATGGTGCATTATAATATCTGCATAACCATCACATCCATACACACATATACTGAACTGTTGTTATATTGCTCATTGAGATATATACTTATTGTTGTTGGGGGTTTAACTCCCAGAGCATTTCCCCACCATCTGGTATTAATTGGAGTTTTTTTGTCCAGCATCATAAAACAGTGCATCAACAACACCCTCGACAATTTCAAGAGGGAACACTTCACATAAAAAGGAGGAGTCCTGTGCTTCATCTGATTTGACCTTTGACCTCACGCAGGGTAAAATAGATATTCAGTGCTGTAATCAATAAAGTGACACTGTGCTCCTCCCCCTCTTCCTCCTAAAACTTCGATAAAGAGAGATTTAAATGTCGTTTTGTGTGAATTTAGGGGAAATTAAGTGAATTTTAAATGCATGAGACCAGAAGGAGCCCGGCCCATGTTGAACCACGTGTGATGCAAATGAATGTGGTATCGTCTGCAGTCTATGAAGCATGAGGCCGCCAGCAGCCCAGGAACAGAAGGGCCTGGTGGGCTGTTAGAGAGAGAGAGAGAGAGAGAGAGAGAGAGAGCCCGGGAGGAAGAGCGAGCGAACGACTCCCATCTCACGTGACATAGAAGCGATTGAATTTCACGCAAGCACTTACGCGGGGGGTGGTTGGGGGTGGGGGGGATGGACGGGATTGCATTTCAGAGCAAAGACACGTGTCCAATAAGTAGCATGTAATCAACTTGAATCCACGCCGGCGCCTTTTTACCCCACACCTATAATGGAGTTCAGGGTGGTATCTCACTGAAGTGGAAACGTGAACTAAGTCAGTTTCTGGCTTTCTGCTGCACGATGCAGTGCATTAAACAAGGTGGGATTTCACTTGAGGTGTTTAGGAGTTTGAACATAAAGCTCCTGATGTTTCCTGCCGGCCCTGCAGTAGTGTGACCTTTGGGTGGAAGGTCACACCAGCACCAGCACGAGTCCCTCACCAATTTAGGAGAAAACCTCACACAGCATACAAATCTAATTTCTCAGAAGCATTCGTTTGTGTGTGACACGTGACACGGTGCATGACTCTGAAGCATAAACATGGAGTTTGGCGCTTTGCTGCTACTGCATCAGAAATGTGTGGACGGTCCCTGTGGTAGTTTGAGATTTTAAAAGAAACAGAATCGTCTCCTGGTTCCTGGTTCGAATCCCAGCTGGACGAGGATCTTTCTGAGTAGAGTTCGATGTTCTCCTCATGTCAGCAGAGGGGTTTTCTACAGATTAGGTTAAGGATGATTTGATTCCTGTAATTGACTGTGATGGTTGTGAGTCTCTGGATATTGGCGCCAGCTCCCATGTGACCCTCTAAAGTTGAATGTTATAGGTAATGATGGATAGATTGGATATTTCAAAATCTGGACAAATAAACCTACGTAACATCTGCATGGTTATAAACCATAAGGATGAGTAAGCAAACATGTGTTTTACATGAACAAGCCCTTTATTTTTATAAGCATTTATTGGATTACTGCCCTGTAGTGGGATATTAGTTACATACTTGTGCGTGTGTGCAGTAATTTGAACTGTTCGGAGTCTGTTAGCTACGTTGACGTGTTTATTTTAAATCTGTTATCCCCATGTCACAAAGATGGAGATTCTTTTTCTAAACCTCAACAAATCAAACGATATCTGAGCTCTGCAGAGCCACAGACACAACAGAGCAAAGTATAGATTTCTGCGTCGATATGAAAAGTATCCGTTGTGCAAGATGATAAAAAGGGAACACAACGTGGAAGCATCACAGGAATATCTCAGAATAAAAATAAATCCAACACTGAGATGCTCTTTCTCAGTTTTTTGTGACTTGTGGGAACTTTCTTTCTTTAATTTGCACCTGAAATATTCACATTCTCGAGCCGGTCGCACAACGAGACGTGAGTCAGAGGAATGTGGGCGCGGCAGCAGATGGGCAGAGTTCACTGTAACAAGGCGTCGAGTTCAGGGACGATGCCGCTGAGATGTGGGAGCTCCTGACAGACGGAGCTCGGCGAACATAAGGACGCTCGGCGAACAGAGAAGATTCTGACGAGCGAGCAGAGTAAATATTTTCATGGGGTGATGAACTCGTCTCTGTGTTCGACTGCGGGAAAGTTATCACATTTTCCTTGTTGTATTCTAATAAAAAAGCATGCTCATCGTGACTATCAGCTCCTATTTCAAGTATTCATGAGCTGCACATGATTGACAGGCAGAAGAATGGAGTCAGTGTCACAGTTAAAGAAGATGCTTTCAGTTTGTTTCTTAAGCTGCAGCAAAGTGTCACCTTGTCTTTCTCAGTGTTTTTCTTATTCTTAATAATCTCTGCCTTCTTCAAACCAACATGTTTTCTACTTGATTTACACGAATAACAACTAAACGCACTGAATAGCTCCACCGGTAGAGCTAGTGCCCAATATCTGGAGGCTTCTGTAGCAGCCGTGGGTTCGATTCCACTCAAATTGGCTTTAAATTGGCAGCAGGTGGATGTGAATGGACTGGAAACCACCCAATGTCAACTGGGATTGGCTCCAGCCCCCTGCGAGCGACCCTTATAGGATTAGAGGTGTAGATAATGGATGGATCTCCCATGTCGTACATAAATGTAAATGTAAATAAATGTGCTCGTGTAACGCTTCCTTGTTTCCTTGTCTCCGTCTGCAGCCATGGGAGTGCTCATGTCAAAGAAGCAGCAGGTGGAGAAGGTGCAGAAATGCAACGCCGTCGTCTTCGCCTTCCAGGCCGGCGTCAAGGACCGCCCCCCCACAGCCCAACAGGGGGACGGAGACGCGGACGAGGACGGCGGGCCGGCCAGCCCTGAGGGGAAGAGTGGCGAGGAGGCGGAGAAGGAGGACGCGGACGGCGGCGCCGCCCCCTCGACCTCCCAGCAGGCCTCGAACGCCACCAGGGACGAGAGCAAGGCCAACAACGAGGCGTGGTCCAGGCTACGGGACGGGAAGGGGGTGGAGCCAGAGGATATGGACAAGACCCACCAGCTCACACCGCCGGCGTTCGTGCGGCCCAAACGGGAAGCGGACGACGACCAGCCGGTGGAGGTGGAGCTGGATAAGAAGGAGCAGGTATTACATCACGTCCTATATAGAGCTTAGTAAACGCCATTGAATCAGCAAGATACCGTTTGAAAACACATTTTAGCTTCACAACACGCTTTGAATCCCCGAGTCCTGGGATTAAACGAGATGCCAGCCAGATCTCCGTGGCAACAGCAGAGCATTATCTCTCTCCTCCCTGGAGGTAAGCATCGGGATGAAGCAATCCGTGCGAGCTGCAGAGGCCCAGCCAGGTTTTATCTCAACACCCTTGTGCAAGGTGAGAAAGTACGAGTTGGAAGTTGTTTTCCACACCACAGGGAGAGAGAGATGTGTTGTTGTTGTGCAGGAGGGCTCTTCACAGCGAGCACCTTGTGGGCAGGCGGCTCAGGGTGGCGACCCTATCCCAGAGCGACGCCGACTGACGGGGGGGGGGAGGTCACCAGGGGCGTCGACACCATCAGGATTTCTTTTTTCGCAAAGAGTAAACATTGCGCGGCAGCTCGCCGCATACTGCCGACCCGGCACTTTAACAAGCGCTGCAGATATATACGTGTCTACCTTGCAAATATTTATAGATATGTAACATCAGAGTTTTCCAAAGAGGATATCAGCAGCAAGATTTCTCCTCCACGGCCGGGCTTGGCCCCAATGAGAAAAGCAATATCATGGGGTTTGTCGGGGGCCTCATGCTTTTGTTGAGTGGGTTTGTTTTAGCTGTGAAATGGTTGGAATTGGTTTTCATTCTTTCAGGGGAAATGGAACTCTCTGTTTTCTCCATCTGTGATCTGCTCACATGTGGAATTGGTATCGACATCAATTTCCTGAATCTATGAGGTTCAGATACGTGACGTCTGAGTTTGATTTACTTCAATCTGGTTTGTTTTTTACAGATTGTAACAGCCCCAAGTTTTAAATCCAAAATAAGACATCTGCCTTCAGCAACACGACTTCTGTGCAATCGATATCTGAATTTTATGAAGTTTGATTTGAATCTGTTTATAGATTCTTCCCCAGTTCATACATGAGTGGGTTGGATGCAAAAAAAAAGGTTGTCTCATTATTTAGAGTTTCATTTTTCAAAAGGTTGTGAGATCTTTATTCCTCCTAATGAGGCCAAAATGTCATTGAAATGTCAGGACAAGATCTCATGGCTTTAATTGACCCTTTGCCCTTTTCCTTCGGTTTCAAGAACTGAACCGATCTTCTCTGCCCTCCGCTGAGTCAAAGACCAGAGAAAAGTCAGCGTGTTGTTTGTTAAATCCCAAACATTTCCATTACTGTGTGATACAGTGAGAAATGGAGCCTGTCGGGTTCACTGAGGATGTTTTTCTTGGGATGAAGAACTGCTTCTTCAAAGTTGAGGGATGAGTTCTAGCCCCCGGCTGAAAGCTCAGAGAGTGATTTTCACTGGAGCTTCGACGCAGGATGCATGTTGATGTGAACTGAGTCATCGGGTCACAGGAGGTGAGATACAACCAGAGGACTTTTGACAAGCTGTCATTTGTGTGTCCGACTCTGACGCTTGTGCTGAGGAGCAGAAACACAAGACAAACACTGACATCGAGGCCCCAGAGTTTACATTGTTAATGCGATTTTTAAAATAGTCCTGTCTTTTTGCCCCCAGCCGCCGAGGGACGAGATGTGTGACGTGTGCGAGGTGTGGACGGCCGACGACCTGTACCCCTGCAGGGTCTGCACGCGCATGTTCCACGACGGCTGCCTGAGGGAGCTGGGCTACCTGCGCACCGAGGCCTTGCAGGAGATGAGGGATGCAGCCCACACGGTCACCGGCTGGAGCTGCTACTATTGTGTAAGTCTGCAACACGAGACAACACACAGCTCCTGCACACACACACAGTTTTTAACATTTGTCCCACCGGTTCCGGGATTCATCAATGATTATTTTAAGGAAAAGATTTTGCGATTTTTCAGCCAAGACATTAGTGATATATTTGTCACCATTTGGTTTCTTATTCATTTCAAAGAGAAGACTTCCTCGTCTGGAACATATGTGGCTGGGTTTAGAACCCCTGAGGGAGCGAAGGCTTGGGGCCAAGTCTAGTTGCTGAATCAACCTCAGCCAAGCTGCGATTACACATCTTCACAAATGACACAGAGACGTGTTTCTTCTCCCAGAAAAAAAAACATATTTAGTAAAGTGTAGACTCTCGGACACTGGCGTGCAACCAGTAGTGTTTCTGCACAGGAGACATTTCTCCAAGCAGGAAGAGCACTGGTCCTCTGTGTCTACGGAGGACTTCAATCAGCCGGTCCCTACTCCACTGTTGCCTAGCAATTCAACACCAGGTTTTAACCTTAACCCTAACCCATGTGCCATTAGCTGATCTGTTGAGTTTAAGACTGAAAAAAGGCCAGCAACCTTTTGGTTTTGGCTTCCTGTCGTCATGAGTTCACATTTTATAATAGTGAAACAGCTTTTTACCCATTTTCTCAGTCTTCAGTGTTTGTAAAGAGCTAGAAGAAAAAAAAATCAGCTTCTCATCAGGAATTCAAGAGCGATGGTGGGAGAGGGAAACTTCAGTTTGTTTAAATTCTAGCGTAAGCTTTTTGTTTTCTTTTTCTTGGAGGGACCCTCACGAGCGGAGAAGTGGCTTTGCCTTTCTCTCCGTCCAGCCCTGAGAAGCTCCATCAGCTGCCAAACGTGGCGCTCAGAGGGAGATGTTTTCACACAGTCTGTGAAAGGACACTGAAAGGTCTTCTGTCTTTGGCTGGCTCCTCCAGCGCGACAGGAACGTGGGCGGAGACAATTCACAGAAGGGAGAAAACAAGAAAGAGAGAAATGTTTTATTCAAATTGTGAGTTTCTCGTCCTCGCAGCTCCAGAAAAAAACACCCGTTCTGTCGGTGCTCGTCAGCCACATGTTACAGTGCTGCTGTCCTTCATACTGGAGGTAACATGTGATGCATGCAAGAAGGTAGAGAGCATCACTGGAGCTGCGTGTGATCACTTCCCCATCTTAGACTCTTTGGTTTTTAGGTTACAGAGCTTTTTGCAGTCTGAGCATTGCAGCACAGACACGAGGAGACTAACAGAGCGATGCACTCACCTCAAGCTGCGCTGCTCTGATCATGTGACCTACCTCAATCTCCACAATCCTCTATAATAAACACTATTTATATATATTTATATAAATATATTTATATAAATATTTTACCTGAAGAACATGCATCCCAGTGGCTTAAATTAAGTTTTAATCTTTCTGTGACTGTTTGATATGATCTCTCTGCACCAGTCCTCCCATCTCCATGTGTTTGCTGTTGAGCTTGTAATGATGTGACCTGTGGTTGATTGAGTTCACATCAAGCTAAGAGGAGCCTGTATATATACATGTGAACCAGTAGCTGCACACCTCATTCTGCTCGGAGGAAAGTCCAACATGCACTGAAGCTTTTTCATCTTTTATTTCAGTCTGTACAATGTGTGAAATGTAGACATTTGATATCCAGACTTCAGTCCTGATGCTTCCTTCTGTCACATCTAACGTTCAGCTTCACATCGGCGCTGCAGACGACTGCTTCAGACTCGGTTTCCTTTAGACTCGGATTAACAGTCAGTCTTCAAAGCGGCCTGCTGCTCAGTGGCAGCCAATCAGAGTGAGGACGTCTCTATGAGTACACCAGTGACCCTTCCTCGTGGCGTTAACGTCTTTTTGACTCTTGTCACGGCCCTCAGGGGGGCTGAGGCGCTTGCAGCAAAGATGAGGGGGAGCATTTCTTTACTTGTGTAAATGACACTGTGCAAGAAAAGCATTAATTTTGACTTCTGAAGCTCAAAATATTCGTTCCTCTTACGGCTTCTTGGGGAAAACTAATCTGACTCTTAAGCTGTTGGATGTTTCAAAGAAGTTTCTGCTGTGAAATAAAGACAGTGACTGAAAAGCTCTGCAGACGTGAGGGGGATAGTCCTGCTCTTCCTAGTTTATGACGGCCGGATGATTATATGTCACCTCCTTCATCTGATTCCTAAATATTGATCTTGTGCAGCTTTACAATCAATGACAACATGTTTCTTCAGCTTCCTGCTGTGGCACCTAGCCTCATCAGAGCCGTTAGAACACACAACCAACGCTGTCACTTTCCTGCTCCCAACTTATTTATAAAAACCTGCCGGCAGTAAAATTAGAAAGTTGTTCTTTTTATATCTTCTTCCCCCTCGGGGCCCGTTTCTGTCTTCAGAGCTCAGTTCCCAGATGCTGTCAGAAGATGTTGCTTAAACCCTTTTAATCACTTTTAAAGCCACTCTGAGAATAAAGATGGATGAGGAATGTTTTTTTTTAGATTTTAGAATATCATTGCAGCAGATGGCCAGGTTTATTGTGTCGGGGGGGTTGCAGATGAGAGCTGCACAGACGAGTTGACAGCTTGATCTGTTTGTTTTGCTCTCGATGTTGATTCAGATCTCACATCACAGACAAATAGAAGCTTTGTGTTGGGATTGTTTTAGTCTAATTGGCTTCTTGTTAAGATGCAGCTCGTTGGGAACAGTAATACATGTAAATGATGAGCACAGGGAGATGCAACAGATTACGTTTAGCACCCTGCGATTTTCCTTACCACCCACTTGGCGGAGGACATTTATATATTCTTGTTATTGCAGGGTGGCGAACATAAGTAATCTGAATGTTACCAATAGAAAAAACATTTTGTTTCACCGGCAGCTGAAGACAATGTGATTCATCCTGCTGCTCTTATATCACAGACTGAGTGAAGTGAGGGAAATCATGATGTTCCCTCAGTTAATACTTTTGTTTTTCACGATGCTGTGGGACAGTTAAGTGGAAGACGCTGTCATTTATGAATAATACATCAGAGCCTCTGTGGAAGTGAGGACAAATCTTTTAACTCCGGTTTGAGACGCAATTTATTCACGGTGGGTAATTAGAGGAAATGATTTTCAGAGCGAAGACAGTACTTTAATATGATATTGTATCCAGATCACAAACTGTCATGTGTTTATGCAACTGAATGATAATGCACTGGAAAAATAGATGAGTAAAATATGGAAAGAAAGAATTTATTGCACATATTGGAAGAATTAGTTTTATACAAACTGGATGTATTTCACACATTGTTTTTGGCTCCGGTTATAAACTGTGTTTAAATGTTCTATTTGTGTTGGTTCTTTTTTGGGGACTTTTTTTATTTTGTGGACTTACTGCACATGGAATTAATTATTTCCTGTTTTATTTTGAAACTTCCTTCCTACTTTACTTCCCGTCATTCTCTGGTTTCCCGTCCTTAAGTGGATGACCTGTCCCGTGAGAAAGAAGAAGTAAAACTATATTAAGATGATTATTGGTTCTTTAAACCACTCATATACTCGTGCATGGTACAATTTCAGATAAAATATGAGAATTTGAGGTTAACCTGAACCGCCCAAATGATAAGATAATAAACAGACTTGGATCATCACACTCCTGATCTGTGCCTCAGGCAGCGAGGAAGCAAAGCGACAGGTTTGTGTGTTCGCTGAGCTTGAGGGAGTTTAGTTTGTGTGTTTGTTTTTTTGAAGGGTGGGCGGTTTGTGCGTTTCCATTTAGATGTCATAGTGTGTCTTGACACATGGTAACAGGGACAAAAGGCGAGGTAAACAAACTGGAAGTGACTTCCTTCAATAATCCCAGACGGGACTATTAAAGTTGAACCTTTCCACTTATCTGGTAAATGATACCAAATAATTTACCGACCTAAATATTCATATCTGTGTCTCCTGTGAGTTTCCTTGCCTGCGGATTTCTACAAAAAAGAAATGTATGATACACGGATGGATCTGTTATTTAAATTTGATATATTTCCAGCTGCATATAATTTGAATATCCTACATTTAAGTGAAATAAGTGTTTTGTGCATTTCAAAATAAGCAAATACATTCATTTAATTACATTTTCATCACATGCAAATACAAAGAAATGAAATTTTTGTTCCTGGCTTTCTTTCACTAACGATTCAGTGATCAAGCGGCTCCGAGACAGAAGAGCACCTCGCGAGAATCACCTAGGAAACGGTGTAGTTGATGAAATAGATCTTCATTTCAAAACCTTGTGCGCCTGCAGCTAATTGCAGGAGGTCGATCTGGGAACGACTCCATATAATTAGAGCACACGCTCTTATTAAACATCAAGTACTGCACCGCTTGACAATAAAAAGAATCAGAGAGAACATCATCTTGTTTGTCTCCCTCTCTCTCTCCTCATCTCTTCCTGCAGGATAATCTGAATCTTCTCCTGACAGAGGAAGAGATGTACAGCCTCATGGAGACGTTCAAGCAGTGCAAGATCATCCCGGGTGAGTCCAGGGTCGAGTTCTGGAACCTAGGGGTGGAGTAGATGTGGTCAGGTGGAAATATCTTCATTCCATGTCCTGTCAGGTCTGAATTGTAATAGATTTTCTGATCCCTTAACTCTTCCTCGAGGTTTTAAACCTGGGAAAACTTGTGAACACGGTAAAGCACGTGGACATTAGCATTTAGCTCAAACCACTGAAGTTGCTGATTACTCTTAAAGCCCCATTTGCACCAAATGTTTTCCTGTGATGATGACGTCCGTCCCATAGGTTCTTATTTGCATTCAAACCTGGTAATAAAACGTTTGTCCCTGTTCCCGATGAGCCTTGTTTGCTCGCCCAACAGTTGTACCAACACAGATAGCAACAATATGAAAAAGGACCAATAATAACTAGAAGGGACCACAGAGAGAGTGTTTCCCTCCACAAAGGCTGATGGGCCACTTTATCACCACATTGCATATTGAGATCAGAAACCATGCACACAGATGTTTTGCAAACTGCTCACGTGAAACACAAAATATCCATTTCCCAGATATAATTGAAAGGAATATTCGTTGCCGTATGGTCACTCCTCCACTCTCTATATAAATCCTTATCTGGAGCCACACCAACTTGCACCTGGTTCATAGATATTAGCAGTTACACATCTACATCTCTGTATTATTAATTTTTGAGAAATGTAAAGGAAACTGGGAAACAATACGGTTAGTGTTAATCCGTCCAGAGGTTTTTGTGTAATCCTGCTTACTAACAAAGAAAAGCTGATGAAAACATAACCTCCTTGGAAATGGTAATAATAAAATATACAGTAAAATGATGCTGTTCACGTGAGGGGAGGACAAATATGTTTGTGGGGGGGGCACTACTACCCTACAATGTGTATTCTATATTTCATGAATGCCCTTCCCTCCCACCTCTGCACACATCTGTCTGCTCTTTTAGAACAGTAAACCTTCCGTCCTGCATTCAGCAGGAGAAACTAAACACACGATCATTGGAGAAGTTTGGGCAGAAATACAACCGCCTCACGGAGAGAGAAGCCTTCTGGGGTTCACTGTTTTATTCCCCTGATTTTTATTTTATTGCATTGCTCAATCACAGTTATTATATTTTTCGCCCTCAACCTCCTACTTCCAGCTGTGTGGTGTTATTCATGGGACCTGGATGGAGGGCAAACAGCGGGAGGGTTTCTTCCCTTTGCAGAAAATGAGTCCCTATACGTTAATTACTGTATATCTGAAGGACTGGTGGCCGGCTAATTGGGTCTGATGTGACCAACTGTTCCCCGGTGCCGTAGAGTCGTGCCTGGTGTCGGACGAGCTCCTGCAGTACCGCCACTTCGTGTCCAAGCAGCAGTTTGAGAAGGACCTGACGGACGAGCAGGAGGAGGAGGTGCTGGCCCAGTTCGCGGCGCTGGATCCCGAGAAGAAGGGTCACATCGAGTGGTCGGACTTCCTCTACTTCGAGTCCCTGGCGATGCTCAGGAAGTTTCGCACGGAGGTGAAGTAGAACAGAAATGTTGGATTCACACTAAAGGTTATTGTTGGATTTGACTGGTTGATAGAACCACACACTAAGCTTATATATATATGATATAAGTGTTTTCATTTTATATAGCTACCATTATCTCATTATCTGTCTATCGTGAGTTAATGTTCATAAATCTAAGAATTAAGTCTTCTTCAGTATCAGAGTAATCATGTAATAATTATTCGTCCATACACGAATATTCTGCAAAACAGGAAATCGCAAAATGTCTGAAAACCACATATAGGGTTTGTCTCATTCAATTACTCTATATTACTTAATTAATTACTTTAATTAGATCAGCAATTTCCATGATCAGAGATTTGAATTTACAAAACTTCTACTGATACTGAAAGTTAGAAGATTCTGGAGCTCAGACAGATTATGTTCAGGTCGGTTTAATGAAATGACTCCACCAGTCTGAATTACTCACTTCATCTCCACATCACAATTTAAATATTGTGGATTAAATCTACATTTTGGCCTGGTTGTGGCTCTGGGTTCACACGAGGTAAATCATTTGTTCTTTGCAGATTATATCAGACAGTGCTAATGTGATTGATAATAACAAATCCCCCGAAAAACACCTTTCACCAGGCCCCTGAAATCACAGCAATCGAGAGCGTGAACAGGGGAATGGAGTTATTATGAGTCGCCACCTAATCTGACACACTTCTCTTCTCTATTTTTTTTAACAGAACTCAATGATGCGCCTGCTGACTGCCAAGGAGAGAGACAAAGCGCGCTCTGTGTTCCTGGGTCTGGATCTGGATAAAGACGGCCTGATCACACGAGCAGAGTGTCGCCAGGCCCAGTCGTCCTGGTTCTCCAATCCCAACAAGGACTCCCAGTCCTGCAACGTGAGGTGAGAGTCCAGCAGAACACGTGGATGGAACTAGAGTTGGCAACGTCAAGAGTTCAGGTTAAATTTACATTGCTGCTTCTTCTTTTTTCCATCTTGCATATTTAATTATGTCTCAAATTGGTGCAGCAGGAGATTAATACCAACGATAATTTTGGTTTCTAATTAAATAAAAAAAAATTTCTGGTACAGCCCTTTTATTTTGGCGGGACACTAACCCATGCAGTGTCAGATTACATAGAATAAGAGCATATTCACGTTTGATTTGTTTAATTACATTTTCAGATGCTTTTCATTTCAGCTCTATTTCTGAATTTCAAAATTCACATCCGGGAAACTACATGAATTATTCATGACGCAGGTTAATAATTCACGTGATTGTTTTGTTTGCATTCTCACAAAACTACCATGTGACTCCCGTATTGTGTGTGTGTGTGTCTTCTGTGTTGTCGTCATGTTACTAATGTACGTATCTAATTTGATGATGCACACATACGTTCGTTTGAGAACTGAAAGGAAAATATAGGTCGTTTGCAGATTACACAATCAGCACATTGTCGTGGTTTCGCTCCCGAGCTGATGAGAAGGAAGATATTCTTCACAAATCAAACAAGGGGAACAAAAAACTAATTAAAAAAAAATGCTGCATGAATAATGTTTTCAGCATTGATTTTATGTGCCAATGCTGTTTTTGCAGCGACGTGAGCATTCATCATTTCACATCTCCTCCGGCCAGTTCTCCAGATAGAAAAAAAAACCTTGTGACCCGACAGAGATCTGCAGCTCTGAACAAAAGTTTACCAAGGTTGTGAAGGCCTCTAGATTTTAATTGAATCTTTTGACGGTGATACTGAAAATACACGATTACACCACTTCACCCTGGAACAAGCCTGGAAGAGAACTTGTCTCACCTCTGATGCGAAAAACTGCAACAAAAAAAGATTGAAATGCAAATATATTCAAATGATCATTAGTCTCATTGCAAAACAAGCAAAACTTTAAAAAAAAACCCTGCGAAATGCTCCCTTCACAATAAAAGCTCTACAGTAATCTGTTCTGTGCTGCCACTTGAGCCGTTAGCAGGCACTTAGCTGTAGCTGCCTGTCAGTTTGATGCTCTCGCTGTTGTATTATTGTTATTATCCTGCATTATATTACATGAATAAAAAGTTTAGTTTATCTTTGGAACTCTTCAGGCCGACTCGTGCTTCTAGTAAAGTTCTTCTACCTTGTGAATTGGCCGCAGGGAATGTGACTATGTGACGTATCGTCCAATTCAGTAAAACAGCCCTGCAGCTAATACAGTGAAATATACATACAGTACAAGTACAAGTACCTCAGGCTTGTACTGTTATATGCAGGTTTGTGTGTGTACTGTATGTGTGTGTGTGTGTGTGTGCATGTGCTTCTAACCTTCTTGTGCTGTCCAATCAATCTCCTGTGCCGTGCCATTCCATCCCTCTCACCTGTCCGACATGCGGCACTCCCCACAGACTCATGGGCCTCTGCTCTCCTATGACTTGTGGGTGAGTGTGACTCAGCACTTGCACGGCTTGTCGTCTCTTTCCTCCCTTCAGCAGCCTCAGGCACTCGGCAGGCATCCTCAGACCAGCCCCTCCACTCAGATTGTGTCTATGTGAAAGAAGAGGGAAGAGAGCGGCGTCACTACTTCAGTTTTTCTTTTACAAAAAATACATCAATTACACACACGTATCCTTGAAAGGAAGCATAATGTGAGCTCTTGGTGTTATTATAAGCTCTTGTTGTGCTGAGACTCGGGCCGGCGTCTAATTAAACGCATCAAAAGAAAAGCCTTTGGTTCTCTTCAAGAGCAGCGTCTTTCTAAAAGGCCTCATTTATCAAGGGGAGCGGGCGAGAGGCTGCGAGTCCATGAATCAGCCCGACACATATCACGACCAGAACGCAGCCTCGTTCTCCCCCGATGGAAAAAAGCAAATAAACCTCAGATGATGCAGAAGTGCTGCAGGGGGACGTGAACAAAGCTCGGTTTGAGAGAGAGAAAGCAAAGGGTCAAGGGATGGGAAAGAGAGCGTAGTGATAAGGTGATTGATGGAACATTCACCACTGACATCATTAATGAATCATGTCAAACCATCAAACATCCGGCTTCTCTCTATTTTATGACATTAAAATAACTTTTTCTGGAAATCACAAGCTGTTATGAGCATTTCTCACATTTCATACACTATTATTAACAGAGTTTTGACCTGTTATTTTATTATTTTTGTTATTATTTTATTTTTTGCACAATAGAAATGGTTTTGATTGAGATTTATGAATTTTACAGACTTAGGGGCTTCTGTGAAAGCTGGACGTACGTGTTAGAGATTTTATAGATTTATTTATCATAGATTCACACTTTTCAGTAGCATTTCATAACAGTAATTTATTGGTATATAATAAGTTGTATTATAGGACTTACAGATGTGAACAGAAAAATGTCCTGACTGTGTTTTAAGTCAATAGATGGAATGATGTCCTCACCGTAGCTGCTAACTCTCACCTTCTCTGTCTGGTCTTGATCTTTGTCTGCTGGTGCAGCATCAGTCAGGTCGGCCCGATGTGTGAGAGCAGTCCAGGCAGCTCTGGCAGCGAGAGGAGCAAGACCGGTGACACCAGGTTTGTCCCTTATTCTGTATTTTTAGTGTGAGTCGGTGAATATCAGTTGGACGAAGCTCTTTTCCTCTCGAGGTCTGATACACGTGGAACAGAGCCTGCAGCAGGGTCGGCGATGACCTTCCGTGACCTCCGACTTATTTCATAAATGTTGTCAGGCCTCAGAGATAAATCCCTGTTTGGCATTTCATGATATTTGAAGAGATTTCTTCATCCTGCCCCATTATTACATTTCTGAAACAATCAGACCTAATGCTCCGGCACTTCTGGAACATCCCTGCAGGGCACGACAATTACACAGAGCTACACAACAGAGAGTCGTATCGGGCGGATTGCTACTCAGCAGAACACACTCACACCGAGATCTGACAAACAAACTGAATCTTCAAAGAGCCATTAGGCAAATTGCAGCAGCACAGATACTTAGGATAATATTATCAAATGATTCTTTGCTGCACGATTATTGTGGTGTTCTGTTAGATGGAAGAAGCTGCAGGGGAACGTGGCTGCACATGACACCGAGGACCAAGATATGAAGATCAGATTTACAGTTTTGTGATTTTTGGAAATAAGCAGTATAATTGGATTATATAATCTTAATAGAATGACACTTGGTCTGCTTATTAAACCACATTTAAATTCACTAGATCAATATTTTGATTTGGATCTGCACCAAAATGCAGACACTCGTAAATATAAGTCCCCTTAACATCCTTGATTTAAAAAAGAAATATCAAGATCCACAAATTATCCACAATCAATCAATATTCCTCTAGTTCCTGTGTTTTAGTGACGCCTGCTTTTGTGCAAACACTTAATTTTGTGACAGATTGAAAAGATTCTGTGATCTTCTGTCTGAATGAAACCTCTCTCCAACAGGCCGGTGACCTGGGCTGACTTTTTAAAGGAGAGCGCCATCTACATTTTGGCTGCACGCCCCAATAGCTCCGCCATGCACATCCATCTGCCTCTATAGTCCAGGACACTCCACGGCACCCGAGCAGAGAGCGAGAGGGAGGGAGGGATGGAGGGAGGGATGGAGGGAGAGAGGGATGAGAGAGAGAGATGGAGGCTGCGCCCTGTCGTCTGCAGTCGAGCGGAGGAAGACGATGCCACGAGGAAAACGCAACCCGGACGAAGCACCGAGAGAGACCACTCGAGTCCTGACGAACCTCTCCTCCTCTGCGTCACCCCGATCCACAAACACTGACTACACACACCGATGCCGACAGACACACAACCCGACGACACGAGTGACAGCAGCTGTCACGGGTTCCAACTCCAAAACCTGACGGCTTCCCGAATAAAACTAAAACAAACCCCACACGAGAGAGAGAGAGAGAGAGAGAGAGAGAGAGAGAGAGAGAGAGAGAGACACACACACACTAGTGATATTTCTGACACTCTACACACAACAATCAGACGAGCTCTCAGTTGGCTCTTCTTTTAAAAACCGACAATTACCGCAGCACTCCACGGCCGTCACGCTGATAACAAAGCTCTCCACGCAGGTACATTCATTTGACAGGCTGTTCCTCTTTCAAGTGTCCAATCCCGCGGGCCTCATCAGGTCCTAATAATAACTCCATGCCACAGCAATGGGATCGAGTTATTCAGCGTCAAAATTTGTTAATCACGCTCCACAGAGGCAAATGCAAATTCACGACTGGAACTGTTTTAAAAACTGGATTCACATTTGCGAGTAGATTCACCCTGCGGCTGCGATTATCCGCACATGTACCAACCAGGAATGACAGCTACCCGCATACATATATCCGAACTGCTATGAATTATCATTATGCATTAAAATTACATATTTATTCCTGTATCCTCTGGTGTACCCTCTGTCCCGTCCCCAGTTTCCTCCAAGGATCTGTGTTCTCCTGACATGAGAGAAGGAGCAGGAACCAGAGCAGTAAACCACCTGTATATACTTATAGTACTTTTTGTCCTGTCGCTCTCTCCGAGCAGAACTTTGGCAAAGTGGAAACATCCGCTGTCCTGTTCCGTGGTGTGGATATTTGCACAGTGGTGTATGAGATGCAGTCGGGCTTCTGTCTGACACAATCATGTATTGAAAAGGCCGAATGAAAAACGGGAGATCCGGTGCAAAACATTTGTCTTTTGTTAATATGCAGACGCACTATTTAAACTTCGTATTTAAGGCGTGGTGGGAATTCTATAATGTTACAAGTTATACGACAATTTAAATGCACATGAAACTGCCCCTAGAATCACTAGAAACTTATTGAATAGAGCTGATGTAGTGTTCATGCCATGTGAAGGAGGTTCGATGCCAGGTCCGCTGAATGAAGAACGGCGATGACGTGAATGTTGATGGTCTGAGGGATTTGTCACAGTGCTGAAATAAATGCATGGCATTTTACTCTCCTTCTTTTCTTGTCTTTTTGTCCTTGTTTTTCTTCACCATCAAAGATATAAAATAAACGCTTTAATGTTTACTATGGGAAGGGATGCTAAGTGTAAAGCTAATAGCACAGATTTACATGTTTTACTGTACATTACAATATGTAACAATACAGTTAAATACATGTTATATAGAATTCCAAATTATGTTGCAATGCAGTGATTTGTAGAGAATCATATTTTGACAAGATGAAGTCAATAATTGATGGATGAAATATTGCTAAATATACTGTCAGCAGTCGTGTTCAAACAGATTAAAGGAACACACATCACAACATGTGAGTTATACAAAAAACACAATAAAACAAACCTTTACATAATTTTCCACATACATATTCACAATATTATACATTTGACTGGTTGCTTTAAACATTAAACTTGCTTTGTCCACTCGGGCTAACAAGTGGTTGCTAATCATTGTTGTCATATTGAAATTAAAATTAACGATAATCCTGTTATTATATTATATATAAACAAAAATGCAACATAAACAGTCTGTTAATTACTCTGTTTTAAATCTTTTAACTATACTATATGAATGCATACAGTAATGCTTTAGCTTCATTCTTTAACTTTGCATTCAAGCCCATATATTTAAAACTTTCACTTGTTTAAAAGTTTTATAAAGTTGGTTGAGGACAGCATTTTAACCAACTTACAGAATTTTGATCATTTGCTCTCTTGTACGAGCGCAAGGCTTCATTTCAGCCGAAGATTTATAAACTCTCACTGGCTGGAAATGAGCTTTGTCTTCAAGAATAACTACGAAATGCAAGAGTGATAAAACATTCACATTTGTCACCATAATGACACTGACAGGCATTAAATATCAGGCTTCATACACCTGTTTCACTTCAGCACGCTGCCTCGACTGGATTGCCCTTTACATTGACTTCCAAAACATAGCACGGCACAAATAGATTCCACACAGTCCAAAGTACTCTCCCTGACAACCTCACCCACGCAGTCTCAAACACACGTTATGAATGTCAAGAGGATCGCAGCGCAGGGAGCGTTAAAAGTGGTAATGACGGAGCAGATAGGAGCCGAGTGTCTTATCAAGAGGAGACAAGCTGGGTTCCTGAAGCCTCGTGGACACTCGACCTCTCACCTGACAGTCTCTGGTATTACCAAGAGGACACCTTCTCACCTCCTCACCAGGGGGGCGGAACAAAAGGCCTGGTAGGAACAATGCTTTGCCTCCAAGCTCGAGCTGTAAAATGGGAAATCGGGGACGACAGAGACAAGTGAAACCCTCTTTGTTGCACATTTATCTGTCAGAACAAAGAAAGGACCGGGAGAAGTCCAGCAGCAGAAGGTCACACAGAGGGAATGGGAGAGAGAGGAGGATACGTGCAGTCGAGAAAGAGAGAGAGAGAGAGAGAGGGACTAAACAGAAAGAATGAAACTGTGGAGGAGAGAAAGAGTTCAGCCGAGGATTTTATGTAATTGTTTCGTAACAGAAAATCCATGATGATGTTCTCGACCGGGCTATTACCACATAAACACAGAGTCAAATGTGAAACTGAGCGCTGGATGGATCAGAGTTTCTCCCTCCCTCTCAAACAGCCTCACAGACGAATGGGGGCTAATGAGAGAGATGGTTTGAAACCCTGTGAGTCTTCTCTCCCTCTCAAACAAAGGCCTGGAAGACGTTACAGGGTTGAAAGACAATAAAAGAAACAGGCGTGTCAGGGTGATTAAAGACATCTCCGGCTTCTAGGTATGAAAAGTGTCTCTGCATCTCCAGTTTGCCTTCATCTGTTTTCTTTTTATAGCAGCTTTTGTACAAATTGACACTGTGATGTGTGATAAAAGCGGAATAATTCCATAAATAAACTAGAAAGTGCCTGTCACAATCTCCAGCCTTCCTCCCCTCTCCCCCCCCCACTAGGCCTGCCTCCTCCCTCCATCCTGTGGTTATCCATCACCTACACCTCCAAGCCTCCGTGTTCCTCTGTTCTTCTGCCGTGTCAGTGCATCGTGATGGAGTAATAAACAATATTCCTACAGGCTCTGGCTGACTGAACAAATATTGACAACATGCACCAGAGGATTTTATATATTTTTTGTCCTCTCTTAAACAAAGGAACAAATCTGCCATGTGGTCGGACACTGTCACATGATTCATGAAGAGTTTGACGTGCTCTAATGTCCATTGCTGCAGCTCATCTCCTCAGCCTCTGTCTGAAAGACTCGGTTTGACAAAGTAATAATTACATGAACCCAAGAGTTAAGTGAGTCTATTCGCAGATTGGAGCCTGCAGGCTTGTGAAGGCAACAGGAGAGGGTTTGGGAGTCGTCACCTCCCCGTGCGTCACCCAGACGAGTAGAAAGGTTGTGTGTCTTCTCCTGCAGAGAGTGTATCAGGGCCCAGCGGCTGGCTGAGGTGCAGTGGTGGAAGCCTGCTGTTAGGTGTGAAGGCTTCACTCAGCAGGGGGGGAGTAACGGTAAATAAGAGCGACAGAGGGGTCACGGCTCTGGGGAGGCGGTGCCAGAACACTGCCGCGGTAAAATGTCAGCACATCAGTCGGATCCCAGAGTTCATCAGCGGGTTTGTGAGCCAGCACAGCATTTCTGATGAGACTGAGAGAGATAGAGAGAGAGAGAGAGAGAGAGAGATAGAGAGAGAGAGAGAGAGAGAGAGAGAGAGAGAGATGAGAGAGAGAGAGAGAGAGAGAGAGAGAGAGAGAGAGAGAGAGAGAGAGAGAGAGAGAGAGAGAGAGAGAGAGAGAGAGAGATTCAGGCCTTTTGACTTCTACATAGATTTCCTATCGAAGCTGGCTTTCAAGTTGTAAATCTTGTAAGAGTCAATGTCTTCAGTTCAGAGAGCTAAATATTTAAGTAAAGCATTATAGCTTATAGATTGTGTAAGTTTAACATGCAGGAAGGTGGGAGGTCCAATCACAGGGAATAAAACGATCTTCCTGAGGAATACAGGTCAGCTGACTCAGCAATTTCTTAAGTTCCCTCTTAAGATTTCATCGGAGAGGCAGATTTTATTAGAATTTTCTGTTAACACTTTTATCACCTCTGCCAGGGAGGTTATTTTTTAGCCTGCAGTTTGTTGTTTGTTTGTTGGATTACACAAAAGCTGCCGGACAACATACCACAACACTTGATGGAAGGATGTGATATTGGACTGAGATGGTTAAATTGGGTGCAGCCTAAAAATAAAATCATATTAATTGGACTGATAATCATGAGTTTGTACAATTTGAAAGAGGAATGTGCTCAAAGTAACTATTGTTTAATAATATTAATTCTAACGTATACAAAAAGGATTGGAGAAGTCGTTAAATGATCCGACATCCATCTTCACGCGCCACCGCCTGGGTCCTCGCTCTTTCCCGTTTGCTTGTCCGCACATCAAAACTAACGACATGCCACATACCATCTGAACTCCCTCCCCATCAGATACATTTTTAGATCCACCTCCACACGAACATGAAGAAAAAGACGCATCACATCCCACCTCCGCCAGCCAGGCCAACGTTTTCCTTGGAGCCCACTCAGCCAATTACAGCAGTCGGGTTCCAAGACAGTCCTCTAACGTGCGTTGGCTCATTTGTTTAAATGTCATAGCGCTGACGTGAAAGTAATGTGCTGCAAATGCATATACATTCCTGATGGACACAACACAAGTCTTATTATTCATCAGCAATATTAGTTAGTTTAAACGATGAATAGCGTCGATACCGTGAATTCAATCTCAGTAATTGAATACCTGGTGAGGCCTGACATCGTGTGTGTGTAGTGCAATCAGCTGTGAACATGCCTGTAATTTCATGCTGCTGCGTCATTCTAGATAATAGGGCCTTGTGAAATCCACCCCCCCCCCGACCCCCCCTATCTGTTCACACATCTCTGCTGGATCCCAGTTTATTTCTACCTAGCTCCTCATTACGTGCCAAAGCCTTGAGCATGTGCTGCCCCCTGCGTCTGGAGGATGTTGTTGGAGTGTTGTCTGCGGGTGAACATCATTATTTATCTTGAATCTGTGTCGAGGTCTGAGGAAAAGAGAGCGGCGGCAGTTAGGGGGTTGTGGTGGTGGTGGTGGTGGTGGTGGTGGTGAGGGGACGACAGCGAGATGAAAAGATGCCTTTTTCAGTGTTTGATGCAGCTCCATACGACTCCGCTCACCAAGATGCTGTAACAGCCAATCTCACTATTGTCCGAGCAGCTAATTAAGCTGATGATGATGGGTGAGAGAAATAAAGTCAGAAACATGGACACTTGAACATGCATCAGTGCAAGAACGACATAAAATGACATAAATCTTATTTTTTAAATGATTTAATGTGTATTAAGCTCGACTCGTGTCCCATCTGCTAACCTGGAGGAGGCAGAGCCCTAACATTGTGCATGGTGATGTATTTGTGTGTCTTATTGACGAAGCCGAACGGGAAAAGAGCCACCGTTCAAGTTATTTATTACACACCTGCTCTTTGCCAGCTGTTCCACATTAAGAAAAACAGCAGCTGCACATATTGACAGCAGCGCTGAGACCACAGGTGACGAGGTGTGGAGCCGTCTGAGGATCGGCTCGTGCTGCCTTGCTTAGGAATTAAAGATGTATTGTTGCATGATGTCACCACTGTAGATATTTGAGGTGCTATTTGACTTCAGGAAAGAAGTGTGACTGAAACCTTGAGGCTTGCCATGTTGTCTCTATATTAGTAGCACAGATAATTTTCCTGGCTCAAATTTATTCTTTGCATTTAAGATACTAGAACCAGGAAGTTAAAACATAACTTTCATTGATGGCAATATGAATCTATATAATGTGTGGTTATATATATATATATATATATATATATATATACCTGGACTTGCACCTTTCCTTTTCTGTCAGGGCTCCCACTCGCTGAGGAGATGGAAAACTACTTATCCTCTTTTAAATCTCTCTTAAAGACATATTTGTAGTGAAACCTCAGTAACTCATTTGCAGCTTGCTCTAAATGCAGGTCATCTGTTGCTGGTCTCTCTCTCTCCTCCCCTCTCTCTCTCTTCTCTCCCCTCTTCTCCCTTTCACCTCACCCCGCGCCCCCATTTCTCTCTCCCGGCTCCCAGAGGCAGATGGCCGCCCACACTCAGTCTGGTTCAGCTCGAGGTTTCTTCCCGTTAATGAGGGAGTTTTTTCTGTCTCCACACGCTCGCCACAGTGCTGCTGATTGTGGGAACTGTTGGGTTTCTATATACATCTTAAGATCTCCACCTGATTATGTTATGATTTCCAAATTTAAAATTGATCTGAATTGAATACCACTTATTTCATTCACTCTTTTTTTTGCGTGAAGCACTTTGTCACCTTGTTTATGTTATTATTATATTTCAATCTGTTGTCTGTATGTGTGCTCTAATGTTGTGTGACCTTCACAATTGTTTGCCTTCATCTTTTCATTTCTAACTAATAAAGCACCCTGTTAAGTGTTTTATAAGGGGCTATAAAATATTCAGAATTTAACATTGGAAATAAATCTACACCGGAAATAAAGACTCACTTGCTTGATTTCCAGCCTGTTCATAGTCATAGCTCTTGATCCAGGCTTCCCTCTAGTGTCTACTACTCACAATTACATCTGCTGTTTGCTGCAGATGTAACAAATATGACTGAGATCATAAAAAACTGAGGTAAACTAAATGTTTATCTGATATAAAGTGGGACTTTATTAGTAAAATACCGCAGGTTTGTTATATTCAACTGTTGATGAGGTTTATGAATCTACTGAGCATGCGCACTAGGAGGAGAGGAGGGGGGCGGGGTTTGTTTTTGTGTGACGAACCAGTTGTTTTGTTTTCGTGTTCCGGTGGAAAAAATAAAAAATGGCTTCGAGGAGCTAACACGGGAAGTTACCAGGATAAACTCTGTTCAGGTAAACAAAACTAAATCCAACAAACCACTGTCTTCACCGTCTCTGTCTTTTTAAATCTTTAATGGCTGCTACTTCCTCTGTAGCAGCTAGTTCCATTAGCTCTGCGTTAGCCGATGCTAGCTGCTGGCTAACGCTAGCTTCCGGTGGTTTAAACCCCCTCGCAGCTCACGTTACATCTCACGAGCTGAACCTCCTGATATCCAGTTGATGTCGTGCAGACGAATCCAGCTGTGGTTTCATTTAGATTTGTATTCATATCTGTCATGGTTTTTAAGAAGGAGCTAATGTCCGTTAGCCCCCTTTAGCAGGTTAGCATCCTGCAGGGGGGCTAGCATCAGTTGGCATCTCATTTAGCATTCCTGCAGAACCACAACACATGCTGGAATGTTTTGCATTTGTTTTATAATAACTGATCTAATTGCTGTTGATAGTTTATCACGACTCCTTCATATTGTTTATTTAACAGTTGTTGTGTTGGTGTAGTATAAGCTAAAACCCTGATAAATGATAAACACTGTTAAATTACCCACATTATTTTAAATATTGAATTAAACTCTTTCTGTGATCAGACGTTTAAAGGAAAATAACAGATCTTTTTATAACAATAATAAGAGTTAACTTTACTTGTATAGCACATTTTAAATCAGAGTTTGACCGCAAAGCAAGGAAAGGAGGCCAGACATCCATATTCAAGTTAAATTAATAAATATAGAGCAGCTATGTCACATTAAAACTTGAACACGTAAAAGCAGTAAATGAGAAGGTGGAAAGAATACGATAAATACACGATATCGCATGAAAACAAGTCTATAAAATGGGATTTAAGCAGTGATTAAAAAGAAGCCACTGAGTCTGCAAGCCTTATGTTTATGATTCTCTAAAAATAATATATATAAATAATATAAACCTTCAGATTCAGACAGTGAGCCGATACAAACCTTTCTATCTGTATTCCGAGAGTATTCTCCAGTTTGACATATTAACTGAATCACTTGAATCTGATTCTTTTAAAAAGTATATTTTACAGTTTAAAAATAAATTTGTTTCCCTGTTCACCTCTAGAAGCAGTTCAGAGTTTGGCTACCTATTGGTTTCAGTTCATTTCACACTGGTATGCAACTTAATTAGCACCTTGCAATAGATGATCCATTTCTGTAAATACCAAGGTCATGCAATGAATAACCTATTTGTGCTGCTGACACTGCTAGGTCTTCACTGCATTGCTATTATGCAGCAGCAGAAGTAACAGTAAATAAGTCAATTATGAAAGCCGATATATTCGTTGATTATAATAAATGTCCTATATTACCAAGGTTTCTAGTCTTACCAAATATTTATTAGAAGGTGCACGGACCCCTCCAAACATCGGCCTTTAAAAGAGATTAATTGTTATAGATTAGTTGAGCGTAACATATAAATATGATTAAACACTGCACATTGCCAAGTGGCATGTGGAAAAATACTCACCATTCCCTTGGCTGTAGGGATTACTTAAATATATAATACTGTGTAAAGAACAGATATCCTTCTTTCAGATGAATACAGCATAGTAATACATTTAGTAAATGAGTACAAGTCTATCAACCCTTCCCACAGGAGTCTGACACACTGCTGCTTGTCATCGGTAAGGCCCCACATGTCAGTGAGCTAATCCTGCTCCTGCTCTCATTGTCAACTGCTCCAGGTAAGAAATTTAGTGCCCGGGGTGTAAAAATCGTTCCTGTTTGAGTGATGATGTCTTTAAAAGCAATTCACGTTGCCAGCCTTCCAGCGCTGACTCGTCAATGATTAATGACTTTATTAAAAAAAATGTCATTCTGAGTTTGTCGGCTTTCCTATTCGCAGTGACCCTGCATCGGGCAACAGGAAGACAAAGCCATGGGGAACACGAGCAGTGAGAGGGCTGCGCTGGGCCAGGGGGAGAAGGCGCAGCGGAGGGACAGCAGAGGTGCGAAGGACGGCGACAGGCCCAAAATCCTGATGGACAGCCCTGAAGATGCAGATATTTTCCATGCAGAAGATATGAAAGTAAGTCACGCTGGGGTATCAGACAGGTTTTCTGCTGCTGACATGATCGTTTGGTACTTGAAGACTCCCAAACTCATGTTTACGGATATCGTAAAGGATAAAATAAGCTAACGGCCAGTCTATACTTACTGTACTCTAGCAGTACAGCTCATAAAGGTGGACACCTCCTGCGTACACCGCTTGTGCAGGATCTGCACCGATGGGGAAAGTATAAACCGGCCTTAATGGGGGTTTTGTGATTGATATTTCAGGCTCCGTTACAGAAAGAGGAGTTTCTGGCTTGGCAGCAAGATTTAGAAGCTGAAGACAAAGGGCCAACTTTAGACAGACCAACAGTCTTTCGCTGGACTGGAGATGGCAAAGAGGTCTACCTCTCTGGCTCCTTTAACAACTGGGTCAACAAGATACCACTTATTAGAAGGTGAGGGTTTACTTTCGTACCCCTCGTGTATAGATGTTTGTTAAGATATGGTTTACCGTTTTTCATTGACGCTAGCAAACAATCAAAGAGCATTGAAACAGCTCATTGTTCTGTTAGAATGATGTACCATTATTATACATTTATTTAATTTAGTTTACTTAATTCTAGGGAAAATTGGGTATTATTTACGAGGATGAATATTCAAAGAGACGTTACTCTGTCCACTCACCTCTTTAACATATGTTCTCCCCTGTCTTCTGTCAAAGTCAAAACACCTTTGTGGCCATTGTCGATCTGCCTGAGGGGGAGCATCAGTACAAGTTTTATGTAGACGGTCAGTGGACCCACGATCCAACTGAGGTCAGTGATGATACTCATTAACATACATACCAGTATCTGTCACTCTCCAACTCCAGAGCATGTTGCAGGGTGGATTTTTCCCTATGTTACATATAGACTCTTTCCTAATGTGGCTGCTTTCTACCTGGACATTTCATCTTTATCTTCCTGTAGTTGTTTTACCATCAGCATGTTTAAATTAATTTGTTGATGCAACCAATGATCTGAGTGAGACCTATGATAAATATAAGACTCAGAAGCTCTCTGCTGCAAGGAAAGAGTTTCAAATCAAATGAAAAATACCACACATCATGTAAACCTGGCAAAACTCGGGACATTTTTATAGCTTCATTTGTGAATCTGTTGTTTCCTCACAGCCGGTTGTAACCAGCCAGCTCGGCACAGTCAACAACATCATCCAGGTGAAGAAGACCGACTTTGAGGTGTTTGACGCTCTGATGGTGGACTCGCAGAAATGTTCTGACATGTCAGGTGAGTGCTGCCAGCCGCTGTCTGTGTCTGCTCTGCTTAGACTCACTGATGCAGAGTACAGGTTTGTCAAAATGGGTTTAAAAGCTGGAAAAAAAAGGTTCTGTGAATTCTTATATTCGGACACTGTACACCCACTGCAAGTTGGACCATATCGCCCTAGCTCTGCTCTCCTTCCCTTCCTCAATCAGACCTCTCCAGCTCTCCTCCCGGACCATATCATCAGGACGCCTATATTCCCAAACAGGAAGAGAAGATTAAGTCTCCGCCCATTCTGCCTCCACACTTACTCCAGGTCATCCTCAACAAAGACACTGGGATTTCTGTGAGTAGCTGAGATCAATAAAATGATTTACATCGTGAATTTTCTGGAAACAGAACTTAAAACCAATTAAAGTCAAAATGAGACACAGTATATAGAAAATAACAAATTGGATGATAAATCGTGTCTGTTTTTTTCACCTGTTTCTTTTCATATTTCTCTCTCAGTGTGACCCTGCTTTACTCCCAGAACCGAACCATGTCATGCTGAACCACCTCTATGCGCTGTCCATTAAGGTAAGGTCTCAAAGTGACAGGAAGATTTATTAGCATTTTAATAGAGTGCGTGTGTGATGATAACAAATTCCTATCAGGGGAGTTCAAGGGCAGATGATTTCCAACAATTTGACAGAGGAAAAACAGACTAGAAGTGCGCGGTAAGTTATGAATAGATACAGACAGCAGTGTCAGAACAAATGGGGGGGGGGAAACCCATCAATTTCAAGTATCAAACCATCACACATCATCAGAGGTTTATCTGCTGCTGCGGTTTCCTCGGCTCAAATAAAAGTAGGTGGCTTCCAAAGTCACCAAATTGTGTTTCAAGCAAAATGTCCACTTTGTGTTTAGGGATGAGCTGCAGGGAGGTGATAGTGTGACACCACAACAAAAAAAAATCACGTCTCCTTCTAAGAACATCAGAGCAGTAACATAGTGGTGGTAAACATCTCATTCCGGACTCTAGATGGGGATTAGTGGGCAGAGAGTCGTCCAGTTAGTGGGCGGCCCTCCCACTAATCTCTGTGGTTTGTATGTATCGTTATGCTGCACATGGTAAACCCGATATCAATGTGCTGCTGTGGAGCTGTCAGCGTGAATTCCATTGTTTTAGAAAGAGTCTGTAATCGTCCTTCCATTATGTTCCCTCTCCCAGGATGGGGTGATGGTGCTCAGTGGGACGCATCGCTACAAGAAGAAGTACGTCACCACCTTACTCTACAAGCCCATCTGAGTGGAGATGTTTTTACTTCTATCCCAGTGGGTTAACTGTACACTGAGTGTACAACATATTAGCTCCACCTGCCTTTTCCCATGAAACACAGAGAACGAGTGAATCCAGGCTCTTATCAGGCCTGAGATTTACCTGATAGCTCTTCATTCTGGTTTGAAGAAGCAAGAAGAAATACAGCTGTATTTTTAAATTCAAATTTTAATTTGCAGTAAAGTCAGGATAGTTGTTTTTTTAACATGCCCTGAATACAATGAATTAACCAAAACGAGATTAAATAAAATGGTAGACATACGACATATCAACAGATTAATGCACAGAGCGTTAAGTTAAAGGATGATACATTATCCTTGAATCTTAAACACGGCTCGGAGATTATATATTGTACACTCACTGTAAACCCAGCTGTTGTACACATCTGTCCAGGATGACCAATGTCAGTCAGTTACTCCAATCCTCCATAATCTGCCTTTACTTGTTCACTGACTGCCCTCTGTAGTAGCTGTGCTTTGTAGACCTAGAGAGGCATTAACAATGAGGTAGGACACGAGGAACATGTCTATGTTGGAAGCAGACATGAATACACTGAGGAGAAAGGGTAACGCGATGGAAATCCCTCGGCTTCATGAAGCTGCCGCCGTCTTTCCTCTATAATGGTGGAACAATCAAGAATGTGAATGTTATAACGTTAAAAGATGCACTGCAGTAGTTCTCCACTGTTTCCTTTATGCCTGTTTATCTTGAAATAGTTTTATTTGGCATGATCACAGAGCACACAGTAGATATTTTTTGTAATATTTGTGAAGTATTCAGTTGTATAAATTATTTTTTACTGTGATGATGTCATCTTAATATAGTTGCAGTGTTGTGGTCCGTTGCCATTTCAGTCAAGTGTCCCAGCACATTGCTAGTTTGGACCAAGACGACGTAGTTGAGACCAAAACCAGAGCAAATTATTATGTTATCATGAATTATCTTGGTCTAAACTTTAAAATAACTGCACTACGATATTTAACATTTATTTTTGTGTAGAATGTACACACAGTGTATGTATCCTGATCAGGTTCAACGTTCACATTTGCGCAGAACAATGTATCGGAAGAATAATACGTACATTACTATAATGTATAATACTAATGCGTATACATATATTTGGATCATCTCTGCAGTTTTGATGCACTGATATATCACTGATATCCTCCTTAATCTACACAGTGTAAATACAGTGCACCAATTCAGAGTCAAACGCAATGACTGTGTATACAAATGGATGACACGTCTCCAATTCCCTCTGTATGCAGAAAAACACTATTGAGCATGCACATTGACTTTTTTAGTCTAGGTGCAGTTTATGACCTATACTTCATCCAGCCACCAGGGGGTAACTAAGAAAGTTTGGTGCCACTTAGGGAAAGGTGTCAAGTCGGCCATTTTTTTTTACAGTCTGGTCACACCATGTAGTTTATCCCTGCCCTCAGTCAATATGGCATCATTTAGATTTTGACATTATTAAGTTGCAATACTAGTTTATATAAAGTGAGAGTTGAGATGAAGAGTTAAGGTGAATGGAAAAGATGACATAAATGGAAACACATCATTGTGACCAGTTGATGGACGTTGGCTTGAAGAACCACAAAACTGACAAAGGGAACGGCTCAGGATTGTGTAACTAAAATGTGATTTGATGGTCTGCTGTTAAATTAAGTTGAGCTTATCTCGACACGCAGCTCAAACACAGTGACACAACAAAACCACAATACAGTTTGGCAACACACTCGCCACAATCCAAGGGACCAGGACACATATCAGTTGAAGCCTGGTATGTGTGAGAGCTGCGTTACTGAGGAGTTGTTGTCAACATGTTTGTATTGTTAATGATCTGAAGGACTGAAATTATGACTTGAAACATCAATATGTATTTGACACATGTTGGAGTCTGGAAGTAACAGTCTTGAACAAAAAGATGATATTCTGCATTCTGCTGTTGTTTTAGAATCGACTTGATGATTTATTGATGAGAAGATGCCCGACATTCAGAAAAAAATTGCTGTGTCATTAAATGAAATGTGTTGTTGAGCCTTTGACTCGTGCTGGTATGCATGCACATTTTCCATTTTGAGAGATATTTGTATTAAAGATCTTGTTACAGTTCAAATCCATGTGCAGTCGTGAGTCGTGTGTGTTGTCAGCTTCAATCAAACACTGTTTATTTAGAAAAGGGTGATGAGAAGTTTCAACTTATCTCTGATGAACCAGACAGAAGCTTCTGAAATGTTTAAAACATGAAATTCACAAACAGCCTCAGACGACAAGAGAGAGTTGGAAGAAAAGTGGGAGAAATGAGCTTTAATCAGAAAAACTGAGGAGAGGACTCATGGAATTAGTTATGAAAACAGAGAATGGAGTGACTGAAGGAGGTGCAGCAACCAAACCATTGATTTATTTCTTTGCTTTATATGATCATATATAAGCTGAAAATATAATAACCTTTTCACCTAAAAATGAAAAAGAAAAGAAACAGAGTAACGCAGCTTTTTTTAATGACTTGACTCACGATTAAGTGGAATACAAAAGTACACACGTAACTTTTTAGAAATATTTCAAATTAAACCTGGATGAGAACAACCAACCACACTCATGTATTAACCCCTAGTTTTGCATCAATACTGAAGAAACCCACTTTATTTGATTTTATATATATATATATATATAATTTTATTTTGAAATGTCTCTTTTTCTTTAGTTATAAAACAGCACAATACACTTGCCACTGTAAGAAATCACGCTTTTACAAATGAAGCGTAGAAAGACCCACAGTGTGAGTCCTCTCTCTCACCTCAGTTAACATCGCTGTGTGGTCATTGAACTGCTGAACTATGACTTCACAGAAAAGTTAAGGGCGTTGGAGTTTATCTTTCTTTTTGCACATGTTGGTTGTTGTTTGAATCTCAGGTCCCTTGCACTGTGTTGTATGAACTGATTACAGGGCGGCCCCCCCCCCAGGGTACATATAAGGAGGACCTGAACTTTGAGCTGGAGCTGTGTCTGAAGGTCTCGACTCGCAGGATGAACGCCCTCCGAACTCTGTTTCTCTTGGCCGCCGCCCTCTCTGTGGGTGAGTACAACTTCACAGAAAGCTTCACCCCCCCATCTCCCTTGTGGATAAATGCAGTGTTTGTGATTCATCTGCATGTGCAGTGGTTGATGCTCCTTCTAGTCCCGTATAACCAGATCTCTCATACTTCCAGCTTGTTGTGCTCCAGCCCTGTCTACCAACGACACAGTGGAAAGCCGGCGGGATAGAAGGGTCATCGACTTCAGGAAGCAGATCCTGTGCATCATTCCCGACAGCTCGCCGATTACGGACTTCGCTGACTACAGCTGCTACTGTGGACTGGGCGGCTCTGGCACGCCTGTGGACGAGCTGGACAGGTCGTGATTCATTCACTTTCCCAGTTCAGTGCTACCATGACATAAAAACACACTCTCCCTGTCTGAACACTTGTGTTGTGAAACCTGCAGGTGCTGCCAAGTGCACGACAACTGTTACGGTGAAGCCATGGAGCACGACCAATGCAGGCCCATCATCGACAACCCTTACACCAAGATCTACTCCTATAACTGTGACAAAGCCGACGAGAGGATCACCTGTGGCAGGGAGTGTACCGAGACGACAAGAGCATGAGTTAATTAAAGAAGAAGAAATCACCTCCTAACCACCTTGTGCACTTTCTCCTCCTCAGAGAACAACAGCGCATGTGAGATGTTCATCTGCGAGTGTGACAGGAAGGCCGCCGAGTGTTTTGCCACATCGACTTATCACGACGAGTACCATAACCTGCCCAGTGACAGATGTCAGTAGAAGACCTCTTCAGTTAATCCAACACAGGATCCACTCCCTCAGACGACACACCCATCACTGAGCTCTCAGGAGCGGCAGCAGCTTGTTTCGTCCGCTCATTGAAATACTCACACTGACTTTGTCACATTCTCAAGGTCATGGTTTTCTTTTCTCCTTCTTTCTCTGCACTGCATCTCTATTGTTAGCTGTGGATCTGTATCCTGACCAGAAACACCAGTAGATCTGCATCTGTCATTAACTGATGCTCGGTTATTCACAGGTATTATCCTAACTCAAGTTACCAATAGAGGGCGCTCTCCTCAGCTCTTTCTTCCCTTGCTTGCAGGAAGTAGTTTACAGACTGTAGACTTTAATATTGTTATTTATCAAATGATACAAATGCTTGCAGTACTCAATAAAGAAGATAAAGAAATGAATTCCAGTTTGTGTTTGTATGAATTTATAGAGTTTTTGTATTATTTGTGAAGTATTCAGTTGTATATATTATTTTTTACCTTGGTTGATGATGTCATCATAATATAGTTGTGGTTGGGACCTGGTATTTGTGAACTCCAGTTCGGCCTACATGTGTTGTTAAAAGCCTAAGGCCACATTTCCTTTGTTCTGTGAATTTTGCCAACCTCTACAATGTCAAGGGCTCTATACCCTTCATCTTAGCTAATTATCTATATGGTAATTTTGGTTATAGTTAGAAATGTTATTGTTAATCATTGTTCCAAATTTGTCGCTAGTACTTTTATGAGACTTATTCAATAAATTGGCTCTTTCCCTTTCCTAGAAGGGTGTTTCCCCGATGCAACTTTAATCATTTAAATGTATTATTTAATATTAATATGCTTAATATTAATATTCAATATTTTATTTTGATAAGCAAATTTATTGAATGCATTATTGCACTACATAATATTGCCCCGTGTGAGGCAGATCACAATTTGCAAAAATTCAGAATCATGCAATATAATTTTTTTTAATTTTTGGCAAACGCCAGATATAAGTGGAATTAAGATTTTCAATCAAGCAAAAGGTTTGAATTCAATTCCACTAGTCTGCCACCGGAGAAGACTTTCAACCATACTTACAAACAATTGCATTGTGGTGAAATTTAATTTATTCATAAATTAAATGTTTATTTATAATTAATTATTCATAACTACCAATTTAAGTCCTCATAGTGTTACACTAAAAGATTGCTATTGTTGCCAATAACTCCAGTTGAAATGTATTCAACTGGAGTTACTGCTACTGTGGAATGGGCGGCTCTGGCACGCCTGTGGACGAGTTGGACAGGTCCTGATTTACTCACTCTCTCTCTACCATGACATAAAAACGCCTTTTCTCCCTGTGTATACACACTTGTGTTTTCAAACCTGCAGGTGCTGCCAAGTACACGACAAGTGTTATGATAACGCCATGCAGCACGACGCCTGCTGGTCTATCTTCCACAACCCTTACACCGAGATCTACACCTACAGCTGTGATACAGCAAGCAAGACGATCACCTGTGACAGTGAGTGCACTGAGACGACAAGAGCGTGAGGTTATTAAAGAAGAAGAAATCACCTCCTAACCACCTTGTGCACTTTCTCCTCCTCAGAGAACAAGAGCGGATGTGAGATGTTCATCTGCGAGTGTGACAGGAAGGCTGCCGAGTGTTTCTCCAGATAGACAACGAGAACAAGCACCTGCCTAGTGAGCGATGTCAGTAGAAGACCTCTGAAGTTAATCCAACACAGGATCCACTCCCTCAGAAGATGCTCGACATTCAGATAAATTGCTGTGTCATTAAATGAAATGTGTTGTTGAGCCTTTGACTCGTGCTGGTGCATACACATTTTCCATTTTGAGAGATATTTGTATTAAAGATCCAGTTACAGTTCAAATCCATGTGCAGTCTGAGTCCTGTTTGTTGTCAACTTCAATAAAATACTGTTTATTTGCAAAAGGCGATGAGTAGTTTCAAGTTATCTCTGATGAACCAGACAGCTGCTTCTGAAATGGTATATGGTTATATAAAAGTTAAAAACATAAAACCCTTTTTAATGACTTGACTCACGATTTAGTGGAATACAAACGTACACACATAACTTTTTTGTAATATTTCCTATGAAACCTGGATGAGAACAACCAACCACACTCATGTATTAATCTCCCGGTTTTGCAGCAAAACTGGAATTAATAACTTTATAGACGTTGTTTTTCAGTGCTAATACTTTTGCAGTAATTATTTCTCTGTATAATGTCACAGCCTCTCTCAACAAAATGAAAAGTTTCTGTTCAGTATATTCAGAAAAGTTACTTTTTTATCTGAGGTTTCTTAATGAGGCAGAACGAATGGAAGAAAGTAAATAATGGCATTTATAAACTGGAGATGGGAAATTGTAACTCAAATATTTGATATGAGATGGAAGAGGAAATGGAAAATGGATAATGTTTTAGAAAAAACAGGATGGAAGATGAGACGAGGAGGAAGGAAGAACAAAAAATAACTTTAAGATGAAGAAACCAACTTTATTATATATATCATTTTATTTTTTAAATGTGTCTTTTCCTTTAGTTATAAAACAGCACAATACACTGGTCACTGTAAGAAATCTGACTTTTACAAATGAGGAGTATAAAGTTCCGCAGTGTGAATCCTCTCTCTCACTAACATCACTGTGTGATCACTGAGTTCTGAACTATGACTTCACAGAACAGTTAAGCATGTAGGAGTTTTTCTCTAGAATTTTGGTTCATGTTTGTATTTCAGATCCTGTTCACTGTGAGGGGTGTGACCCTATGTTGTATGAACTGATGAAAGGGCGGGCCCCCTGAGAGTGTATATAAGGAGGACCTGAACTTTGAGCTGGAGCTGTGTCTCAAGGTCTCGACTCGCAGGATGAACGCCCTCCGAACTCTGTTTCTCTTGGCCGCCGGCCTCTCTGTGGGTGAGTACAACTTCACAGAAAGCTTCACCCCCCCCTTCTCCCTTGTGGATAAATACAGTATTTGTGATTCAACTGCATGTGCAGTGGTAGATGCTCCTTCTAGCCCTGTATAACCCGATCTCTCATACTTCCAGTTTGCTATGGTCAAACGTCACACATGCGAAGCAGAAGGCTAGACCAGTTCAGGCGCATGATCCTGTGCATGATGCCAGACAGCTGGCCGGTTAAGGACTACACTGACTACGGCTGCTACTGTGGACTGGGCGGCTCTGGCACGCCTGTGGACGATCTGGACAGGTCGTGATTCATTCACTCTCTCTCTACCATGAAATAAAAACGCCTTTTCTCCCTGTCTGAACACTTGTGTTGTCAAACCTGCAGGTGCTGCCAAGAACACGACAAGTGTTACGGTGACGCCATGCAGCTCGACGCATGCTGGTCCATCTTCCACAACCCTTACACCAAGTCTTACTCCCATGACTGTGCCAAACACAGCAAGATGATCACCTGTGGCAGTGAGTGCACAGAAGTGACAAGAGCGTGAGGTTATTGAAGAAGAAGAAATCACCTCCTAACCACTTTGTGCACTTTCTCCTCCTCAGAGAACAACAGCGCATGTGAGATGTTCATCTGCGAGTGTGACAGGAAGGCCGCCGAGTGTTTCGCCACATCACCTTACAACGACAAGTACAAGCACCTGCCCAGAGACAGATGTCAGTAGAAGACCTCTGCAGTTAATCCAACACAGGATCCACTCCCTCAGACCACACACCCATCACTGAGCTCTCAGGAGCGGCAGCAGCTTGTTTCGTCCGCTCATTGAAATACTCACACTGACTTTGTACTGTCACATTCTCAAGGTCATGGTTTTCTTTTCTCCTTCTTTCTCTGCGCTGCATCTCTATTGTTAGCTGTGGATCTGTATCCTGACCTGAAACACCAGTAGATCTGCATCTGTCATTAACTGATGCTCGGTTATTCACAGGTATTATCCTAACTCAAGTTTCCAATAGAGGGCGCTCTCCTCAGCTCTTTCTTCCCTTGCTTGCAGGAAGTAGTTTACAGACTGTAGACTTTAATATTGTTATTTATCAAATGATACAAATGCTTGCAGTACTCAATAAAGAAGATAAAGAAATGAATTCCAGTTTGTGTTTGTATGAATTTATAGAGTTTTTGTATTATTTGTGAAGTATTCAGTTGTATATATTATTTTTTACCTTGGTTGATGATGTTATCATAATATAGTTGTGGTTGGAATTAATATGCTTAATATTAATATTCAATATTTGATTTTGATAAGCAAATTTATTGAATGCCGAAAGGCACACCATTTTTTTGTATCAAGTTTAATGCATTTTTGCACTACATAATATTGCCCCGTGTGAGGCAGATCACAATTTGCAAAAATTCAGAATCATGCAATATTATTTTTTTTTAATTTTTGGCAAACGCCAGATATAAGTGGAATTAAGATTTTCAATCAAGCAAAAGGTTTGAATTCAATTCCACTAGTCTGCCACCGGAGAAGACTTTCAACCATACTTACAAACAATTGCATTGTGGTGAAATTTAATTTATTCATAAATTAAATGTTTATTTATAATTAATTATTCATAACTACCAATTTAAGTCCTCATAGTGTTACACTAAAAGATTGCTATTGTTGCCAATAACTCCAGTTGAAATGTATTCAACTGGAGTTACTGCTACTGTGGAAAGGGCGGCTCTGGCACGCCTGTGGACGAGTTGGACAGGTCCTGATTTACTCACTCTCTCTCTACCATGACATAAAAAACGCCTTTTCTCCCTGTGTATACACACTTGTGTTTTCAAACCTGCAGGTGCTGCCAAGTACACGACAAGTGTTATGATAACGCCATGCAGCACGACGCCTGCTGGTCTATCTTCCACAACCCTTACACCGAGATCTACACCTACAGCTGTGATACAGCAAGCAAGACGATCACCTGTGACAGTGAGTGCACCGAGACGACAAGAGCGTGAGATTATTAAAGAAGAAGAAATCACCTCCTAACCACCTTGTGCACTTTCTCCTCCTCAGAGAACAAGAGCGAATGTGAGCAGTTCATCTGCGAGTGTGACAGGAAGGCTGCCGAGTGTTTCTCCAGATAGACAACGAGAACAAGCACCTGCCTAGTGAGCGATGTCAGTAGAAGACCTCTGTAGTTAATCCAACACAGGATCCACTCCCACAGAAGATGCCCGACATTCAGATAAATTGCTGTGTCATTAAATGAAATGTGTTGTTGAGCCTTTGACTCGTGCTGGTGCATACACATTTTCCATTTTGAGAGATATTTGTATTAAAGATCCAGTTACAGTTCAAATCCATGTGCAGTCTGAGTCCTGTTTGTTGTCAACTTCAATAAAATACTGTTTATTTGCTAAAAGGCGATGAGTAGTTTCAAGTTATCTCTGATGTACCAGACAGCTGCTTCTGAAATGGTATATGGTTATATAAAAGTTAAAAACATAAAACCCTTTTTAATGACTTGACTCACGATTAAGTGGAATACAAACGTACACACATAACTTTTTTGTAATATTTCCTATGAAACCTGGATGAGAACAACCAACCACACTCATGTGTTAATCTCCCGGTTTTGCAGCAAAACTGGAATTAATAACTTTATAGATGTTGTTTTTCAGTGCTAATACTTTTGCAGTAATTATTTCTCTGTATAATGTCACAGCCTCTCTCAACAAAATGAAAAGTTTCTGTTCAGTATATTCAGAAAAGTTACTTTTTTATCTGAGGTTTCTTAATGAGGCAGAACGAATGGAAGAAAGTAAATATTTAAATTTATTAACTGGAGATGGGAAATTGTAACTCAAATATTTGATATGAGATGGAAGAGGAAATGGAAAATGGATAATGTTTTAGAAAAAACAAGGATGAAAGATGAGACGAGGAGGAAGGAAGAACAAAATATAACTTTAAGATGAAGAAACCAACTTTATTATATATATCATTTTATTTTTTAAATGTGTCTTTTCCTTTAGTTATAAAACAGCACAATACACTGGTCACTGTAAGAAATCTGACTTTTACAAATGAGGAGTATAAAGTTCCGCAGTGTGAATCTTCTCTCTCACTAACATCACTGTGTGATCACTGAGTTCTGAACTATGACTTCACAGAACAGTTAAGCACGTAGGAGTTTTTCTCTAGAATTTTGGTTCATGTTTGTATTTCAGATCCTGTTCACTGTGAGGGGTGCGACCCTATGTCGTATAAACTGATGAAAGGGCGGGCCCCCTGAGAGTGTATATAAGGAGGACCTGAACTTTGAGCTGGAGCTGTGTCTGTGCAAGTTGAGCTTATCTCGACACGTAGCTCAAACACAGTGACACAACAAAACCACAATACAGTTTGGCAACACACTCGCCACAATTCAAGGGACCAGGACACATATCAGTTGAAGCCTGGTATGTGTGAGACCTGCGTTACTGAGGAGTTGTTGTCAACATGTTTGTATTGTTAATGATCTGAAGGACTGAAATTATGACTTGAAACATCAATATGTATTTGACACATGTTGGAGTCTGGAAGTAACAGTCTTGAACAAAAAGATGATATTCTGCTCTCTGCTGTTGTTTTAGAATCGACTTGATGATTTATTGATGAGAAGATGCCCGACATTCAGAAAAAAATTGCTGTGTCATTAAATTAAATGTGTTGTTGAGCCTTTGACTCGTGCTGGTATGCGTGCACATTTTCCATTTTGAGAGATATTTGTATTAAAGATCCAGCTACAGTTCAAATCCATGTGCAGTCTGAGTCCTGTTTGTTGTCAACTTCAATAAAATACTGTTTATTTGCAAAAGGCGATGAGTAGTTTCAAGTTATCTCTGATGAACCAGACAGAAGCTTCTGAAATGGAATATGGTTATATAAAAGTTAAAAACATAAAACCCTTTTTAATGAATTGATTCACGATTTAGTGGAATACAAACGTACACACATAACTTTTTTGTAATATTTCCTATGAAACCTGGATGAGAACAACCAACCGCACTCATGTGTTAATCTCCCGGTTTTGCAGCAAAACTGGAATTAATAACTTTATAGACGTTGTTTTTCAGTGCTAATACTTTTGCAGTAATTATTTCTCTGTATAATGTCACAGCCTCTCTCAACAAAATGAAAAGTTTCTGTTCAGTATATTCAGAAAAGTTACTTTTTTATCTGAGGTTTCTTAATGAGGCAGAACGAATAGAAGAAAGTAAATAATGGCATTTATAAACTGGAGATGGGAAATTGTAACTCAAATATTTGATATGAGATGGAAGAGGAAATGGAAAATGGATAATGTTTTAGAAAAAACAGGATGGAAGATGAGACGAGGAGGAAGGAAGAACAAAAAATAACTTTAAGATGAAGAAACCAACTTTATTATATATATCATTTTATTTTTTAAATGTGTCTTTTCCTTTAGTTATAAAACAGCACAATACACTGGTCACTGTAAGAAATCTGACTTTTACAAATGAAGAGTATAAAGTTCCGCAGTGTGAATCCTCTCTCTCACTAACATCACTGTGTGATCACTGAGTTCTGAACTATGACTTCACAGAACAGTTAAGCACGTAGGAGTTTTTCTCTAGAATTTTGGTTCATGTTTGTATTTCAGATCCTGTTCACTGTGAGGGGTGCGACCCTATGTCGTATAAACTGATGAAAGGGCGGGCCCCCTCGAGGGTACATATAAGGAGGACCTGAACTTTGAGCTGGAGCTGTGTCTCAAGGTCTCGACTCGCAGGATGAACGCCCTCCGAACTCTGTTTCTCTTGGCCGCCGGCCTCTCTGTGGGTGAGTACAACTTCACAGAAAGCTTCACCCCGCCCTTCTCCCTTGTGGATAAATACAGTATTTGTGATTCAACTGCATGTGCAGTGGAAGATGCTCCTTCTAGCCCTGTATAACCCGATCTCTCATACTTCCAGTTTGCTGTGGTCCAAGGCCACCAATCCAAAGCAGAAGGCTAGACCAGTTCAGGGGCATGATCCTGTGCATGATGCCAGACAGCTGGCCGGTTAAGGACTACACTGACTACGGCTGCTACTGTGGACTGGGCGGCTCTGGTACGCCTGTGGACGATCTGGACAGGTCGTGATTCATTCACTCTCTCTCTACCATGAAATAAAAACGCCTTTTCTCCCTGTCTGAACACTTGTGTTGTCAAACCTGCAGGTGCTGCCAAGTGCACGACAAGTGTTACGGTGACGCCATGCAGCTCGACGCATGCTGGTCCATCTTCCACAACCCTTACACCAAGTCTTACTCCCATGACTGTGACAAACACAGCAAGATGATCACCTGTGGCAGTGAGTGCACAGAAGTGACAAGAGCGTGAGGTTATTGAAGAAGAAGAAATCACCTCCTAACCACTTTGTGCACTTTCTCCTCCTCAGAGAACAACAGCGCATGTGAGATGTTCATCTGCGAGTGTGACAGGAAGGCTGCCGAGTGTTTCGCCAGATCACCTTACAACGACAAGTACAAGCACCTGCCCAGAGACAGATGTCAGTAGAAAACCTCTGCAGTTAATCCAACACAGGATCCACTCCCTCAGACGACACACCCATCACTGAGCTCTCAGGAGCGGCAGCAGCTTGTTTCGTCCGCTCATTGAAATACTCACACTGACTTTGTACTGTCACATTCTCACGGTCATGGTTTTCTTTTCTCCTTCTTTCTCTGCACTGCGTCTCTATTGTTAGCTGTGGATCTGTATCCTGACCTGAATCACCAGTAGATCTGCATCTCTCATTAACTGATGCTCTGTTATTCACTGGTATAATCCTAACTCAAGTTTCCAATAGAGGGCGCTCTCATCTAGCTCTTTCTTCCCTTGCTTGCAGGAAGTAGTTTACAGACGTAGACATATTGGTAAATTATCAAATGATACAAACGCTTGCAGTACTCAATAAAGAAGATGAAACAATGTATTCAGTTTGTGTGTGTATGAATTTATAGAGTTTTTGCACTACATAATATTGCCCCGTGTGAGGCAGATAACAATTTGCAAAAATTCAGAATTATGCAATATAATTTTTTTTAATTTTTGGCCAACGCCAGAAATAAGTGGGAATTAAGATTTTTAGTCAAGCAAAAGGTTTGAATTCAATTTCCACTAGTCTGCCACCGGAGAAGACTTTCAACCATGCTTACAAACAATTGCATTGTGGTAAAATTTAATTTATTCATAAATTAAATGTTTATTTATAATTAATTATTCATAACTACCACTTTAAGTCCTCATAGTGTTACAATAAAAGATTGCTATTGTTGCCAATAACTCCAGTTGAAATGTATTCAAATGTTAACTGGTCAAGCTGTGAAATTTCCTGTAACTGTTAAGTGCTTTTGAATTAAGACATAGTGTGACACCGGATAGTGTACAATCAAATCTACACTACAAGGTGTCTGCCAGTGCAACACCAGAGCCAACCACACTGCTTTGTTGATTTATAAACTTGTAAATCTAATCCTTCAATTTCAGACCTATCAATGGATAACCCCTGTGCACTAAAGTTTGTTTCTTCCTTAGTACAGAGCCTGACCCCTGGCAATTTTGAATTCAACTTGAATCTTGCTTAGCCAAACTATATAGTATAATCAAATTATTGAGTGCTTGTTAAGATGCAATTTGGAAAGTTTAGCTTATCACGACACGCAGCTCAAACACAGTGACACAGCAAAACCACAACGCAGTTTGGCAACGCACTCGCCATAGTCCAGACGATGAGGAAACATTTCTTTTGAAGCCTTGAATGTGTGAGAGCTGCGTTACTCTGTGCGTAATGCTACATTTCTCTAAGGTTTCTTAATACAGCAGAACGAATGGAAGAAAGTAAATAGTGACATTTATTAACTGGAGCTGGGACATTGTAGCTGAAATATTTGATATGAGATGGAAGAGGAAACGGGAAAATGGAAATTGTTTTAGAAAAAACAAGGATGGAAGATGAGAGGAGGAGGAAGGAAGAATAAAATATGTCTTTAAGATGAAGAAACCCACTTTGTTTTGTTATAAAACAGCACAATACAGCTGCCACTGTAAGAAATCACACTTTTACAAATGATGAAAAGAAGAAAGGCCCACATTGTGAATCCTCCGTGTCACCCAGTTCATCGCTGTGTGGTCACTGAGCTGCTGAACGATGACTTCACAGAAAAATTAAGCGCGTAGGAGTTTTTATCTCGAATGTTGGTTCCTGTTTGAATCTGATGCTTGATATAAGGAGGACCTGAACTTTGAGCTGGAGCTGTGTCTCAAGGTCTCGACTCGCAGGATGAACGCCCTCCGAACTCTGTTTCTCTTGGCCGCCGGCCTCTCTGTGGGTGAGTACAACTTCACAGAAAACTTCACCCACCATCTCCCTTGTGGATAAATACAGTATTTGTGATTCACCTGCATGTGCGGCGGTTGATGCTCCTTCTAGTCCCTGTATAACCAGATCTCTCATACTTCCAGTTTGCTGTGGTCCAAGGGCACCATATCCAAAGCAGGGCGCTCAACCAGTTCAGGAAAGAAATCCAGTGCCTGATGTCCGACAGCTCACCGGTTTTGGACTACGCTGACTACGGCTGCTACTGTGGATATGGCGGCTCTGGCACGCCTGTGGACGATCTGGACAGGTCTTGATTCATTCACTCGCTCAGCTCAGTGCTACCATGACATAAAAACGCCTTTTTGCCCTGTCTGAACACTTGTATTATTAAACCTGCAGGTGCTGCGAGGTGCACGATAAGTGTTACGGTGACGCCATGCAGCACGACGCATGCTGGCCCATCTTCGACAACCCTTACACTGAGATGTACAACTACAGATGTGCCAAACAAAGCAAGATGATCACCTGTGGCAGTGAGTGCACCGAGACGACAAGAGCATGAGTTAATTAAAGAAGAAGAAATCACCTCCTAACCACCTTGTGCACTTTCTCCTCCTCAGACAACAACAGCGAATGTGAGCAGTTCATCTGCGAGTGTGACAGGAAGGCCGCCGAGTGTTTCGCCAGATCGACTTATCACGACGAGAACAAGCACCTGCCCAGTGACAGATGTCAGTAGAAAACCTCTGCAGTTAATCCAACACAGGATCCACTCCCTCAGACCACACACCCATCACTGAGCTCTCAGGAGCGGCAGCAGCTTGTTTCGTCCGCTCATTGAAATACTCACACTGACTTTGTCACATTCTCAAGGTCATGGTTTTCTTTTCTCCTTCTTTCTCTGCACTGCATCTCTATTGTTAGCTGTGGATCTGTATCCTGACCAGAAACACCAATAGATCTGCATCTCTCATTAACTGATGCTCGGTTATTCACAGGTATAATCCTAACTCAAGTTTCCAATAGAGGGCGCTCTCATCTTGCTCTTTCTTCCCTAGCTTGCAGGAAGTAGTTTACACACGTAGACATATTGGCAATTTATCAAATGATACAAATGCTTGCAGTACTCAATAAAGAAGATGAAAACAATTATTCAGTTTGTGTGTGTATGAATTTCTAGAGTTTTTGTATTATTTGTGAAGTATTCAGTTGTATATATAATTTTTTACCTTGGTTGATGATGTCATCTTAATATAGTTGCGGTTGGGACCTCATATTTGTGAACTCAATTTCGGCCTACATGTGTAGTTAAAAGCCTAAAGACACTTTTTTCATTCATAGTTCTCCGGTGCTGAAAACAATTCACCGCCAGAACAGTAGGTGGAGCAACGGAAGACAAGCTTAGAAAAGCCCGTTATCTTCGGAGTGGCCAACCGCTATTTTGGAAGTGCACTGACTCACACAGACACACACACGCATACTAACATACACATCTTTATATATTATGTACACCGCTAGTAACATTGTAAAATGTTATTGTTAATCGGAGTTCCAAATTTGTCGTTAGTACTTTTATGAGCCTTAATCAATAAATTGGCTATCTTTTCCCTTCCCTTGAAGGGTGGTGCCCGGATGTAACTTTAATCAATTCAAGTTATTATTTAATATTAATATTTTTTCTCCCTGACCTAGTGAAGAGCACAAGTTATTCATATTGTACTGTCATTGTGATCTGAATAATTTGTCTAAGTTGAATCTTGCTTAGCCAAACTATATAGTACAAACAAATGATTAAGTGTTTGTTAAGATGCGATTTTATCGGCTGGTGTTACAAAAGTTGATCTTATCTCCACACCTAGCTCAAATACAGTTACACAACAAAACCACAACCACAACGCAGTTTGGCAACGCACTCGTCAGAGTCCAAACGAAGAGGAAACATTTCTTCTGAAGCCTCGTATGTGTGAGAGCTGCGTTACTGAGGAGTTACTGTCAAAATGTTTGTATTAATGATTTAAAGGACTGAAATTAGGACTTGAAACATCAATATGTATTTGTCACATGTTGGTGTCTGGGTTTAACAGCCGTGAACAAAAAGACAATCTTCTGTCTTCTGCTGTTGTCTCAGAATGGACGTGGTGATGATTTATTGATGAGAAGATTCTGGACATTCAGATAAATTGCTGTGTCATTAAAAGAAATGTGCTGTTGAGCCTTTGACTCGTGCTGGTGCAGGCACTTTTTCCATTTTGAGAGATATTTGTATTAAAGATGCTGTAACAGTTCAAATCCATTTGCAGTTTGAGTCATGTCAGACAGAAGCTTCTGAGATCTTAAAAACATGAAATTGACAAACAGCCTCAGACTTCAAGAGAGAGTTGGTGGAAAATTGGGAGAAATGAGCTTTTAATCAGAAAGACTGAGGAGAGGAGTCATGGAATTAGTTATAAAAACAGAGAGTGGAGTGACTGAAGGACGTGCAGCAACCAAACCACTGATTTATTTCTTTGCTTTATTATATATAAAAGTTGAAAATATAAAACCCTTTTTCTCTATAAAGGAAAAAGAAAAGAAACAGAGTAACAGGTTATTTTAATGACTTGACTCACGATTAACTGGAATACAAACGTACATACTTACACTCTTTGTAATATTTACTATGAATCCTGGATGAGAACAACCAAGAGAGGTGGTGGTCTAGTGGCAGAAACATGGACTTTGGGCAGAGAAGGTCTCTGGTTTGTCTCTGGTTCGACTCCACGGAGAGACAACAAAAATTCCAAGAATCTGTTTAGACCCTGTCTAGTGCCCCTGAGCAAGGCACCTTGCTCCCCGAGCACCGTACATGGTCGTTCACTGCTCTGTGTATCCTGCACCAGATGGGTCAAAAGCAGAAGTTAAATTTCCCTACCTGCATGATTGTGCCTTTGCATGTCTGTGCATGTGTTTGGGACTAATAAATGCAATGCATCTTAATCAACCAAACTCATGTCTTAATCTCAGAGTTTTGCGTCAATTCAGGAATTAACTTAATAGACGTTTTTCAGTGCAAATGTCTTTGCAGTAATTATTTCTCTGTATAATGTCGCAGCCTCTCTCAACAAAAATTTAAAAGTTCAGTATAATAAGAAAAGTCAACCTTTTTATCTGAGGTTTCTTAATACAGCAGAACGAATGGAAGAAGGCAAATAATGATGTTTATTAACTGGGGATGGGAAATTGTAACTCAAATGTTTGATATGAGATTGAAGAGGAAACGGAAAATGGATATTGTTTTAGAATAAATAAGGAAGGAAGACGAGAGGAGGAGGATGGAAGAACAAAATATAACTTTAAGACGAAGAAAACCACTATTTTATTATATATATATATACATATTATATGTTTTTAAATGTCTTTTTCTTTAGTTATAATACTACACACTGTAAGAAATCACACTTTTACAAATGAAGAGTAGAAAGGCCTACAGTGTGAATCCTCTCTCTCACTAACATCGCTGTGTGGTCATGAGATGCTGAACTATGACTTCACAGAAAGTTAGGCGCGTTGGAGTTTTTTTAATGAATGTTGCTTCATGTTTGAATCTCTGATGCTTGATATAAGGAGGACCTGCACATTGAGCTGGAGCTGTGTCTGAAGGTCTTGACTCGCAGGATGAACGCCCTCCGAACTCTGTTTCTCTTGGCCGCCGGCCTCTCTGTGGGTGAGTACCACTTCACAGAAAGCTTCACCCCCCCCCCATTTCCTTTGTGGATAAGTAAAGTACTTCTGATTCATCTGCATGTGTGGCGGTTGATGCTCTTTCTAGTCCTGTATAACCAGATCTCTCATCCTTCCAGCTTGTTGTGCTCCAGCCCTGTCTACCAACGATACAATCGTGTCTTCCGAGATATATTCTCTCGTCAACTTCAGGAACCAGATCCTGTGCATGATGCCAGACAGCTGGCCAATTAAGGACTACGCTGACTACGGCTGCTACTGTGGAAAGGGCGGCTCTGGCACGCCTGTGGACGAGCTGGACAGGTCGTGATTCATTCACTCTCTCTCTACCATGACAAAAAAAAACATTTTTTTCCTATCTGAACACTTGTGTTGTCAAACCTGCAGGTGCTGCGAAGTGCACGACAACTGTTACGGTGAAGCCCAGCAGCTCGACGCATGCTGGTCCATCTTCCACAACCCTTACACCAAGTCTTACTCCCATGACTGTGCCAAACACAGCAAGATGATCACCTGTGACAGTGAGTGCACCGAGACGACAGGAGCTTGAGGTTATTAAATTTGAAGAAATCACCTCCTAACCACCTTGTGCACTTTCTCCTCCTCAGAGAACAACAGCGCATGTGAGATGTTCATCTGCGAGTGTGACAGGAAGGCCGCCGAGTGTTTCGCCACATCGCCTTACAACGACAAGTACAAGCACCTGCCCAGTGACAGATGTCAGTAGAAGACCTCTGCAGTTAATCCAACACAGGATCCACTCCCTCAGACCACACACCCATCACTGAGCTCTCAGGAGCGGCAGCAGCTTGTTTCGTCCGCTCATTGAAATACTCACACTGACTTTGTACTGTCACATTCTCAAGGTCATGGTTTTCTTTTCTCCTTCTTTCTCTGCGCTGCATCTCTATTGTTAGCTGTGGATCTGTATCCTGACCAGAAACACCAGTAGATCTGCATCTCTCATCAACTGATGCTCTGTTATTCACGGGTATAATCCTAACTCAAGTTTCCAATAGAGGGCGCTCTCATCTTGCTCTTTCTTCCCTTGCTTGCAGGAAGTAGTTTACAGACTGTAGACTTTAATATTGGCAAATTATCAAATTATAAAAACGCTTGCAGTACTCAATAAAGACGATAAAAAAAATGATTCAGTGTGTGTGTGTTTTTGAAGTATTCAGTTATTATATATTATTTTTTACCTTGGTTAATGATGTCATCTTAATATAGTTGCAGTGTTGTGGTCCATTTCAGTCAAGTGTCTGAGCACATTGCTAGTTTGGACCAAGACGACGTAGTTGAGACCAAAACCAGAGCAAATTATTATGTTATCATGAATTAACTTGGTCTAAACTTTTAAAAATAACTGCATTGCGATAGTAATCATTTATATATTTGTGTAGAATGTACACAAAGTGTATATATCCTGATCAGGTAAAGTAATACACCTAAGGCATGACAATTTGTCGGAAGAATAACACATACAGTACTATCATTTATAATACTGCATACACATACATTTTGATAATCTCTGCAGTTTTGATGCACTGTTACATCACTGATATCCTCCTTAATCTACTCAGTGTAAATACAGTGCGCTAATTCAGAGTCAAACACAAAAAGGCAGGAGCCACAAAACCAAGACAGGTTGGCGCCACTAAGGGAAAGGTGTCAAGTCGGCCATCTTTATTTACAGTCTGGTCACACCATGTAGTTTATCCCTGCCCTCAGTCAATATTGCATCGTTTAGATTTTGACACTATTTAGTTGCAAAACCAGTTTCTTTAAAGTAAGAGTGGAGATGAAGAGTTTAGGTGAATGGAAAAGATGACATAAATGGAAACACATCATTGTGACCATGTGACAGACGTTGGCTTGAAGAACCACAAAACTGACAAAGGGAACGGCTCAGGATTGTGTCACAGAGTGAAACTCCTGCTGAGCAGCGAGCGCACACACACACGTGTTGCTTCAACGCTTTACGGTGGACGTGCTTGACACTGAGTGCTGTCATGATCATCAACCAATCACAGCGTCCTGATCGGGGCACACAGATATCGGCTGGTGTTAAAAAAGTTGAGTTTATCTCGACACACAGCTCAAACACAGTGACACAACAAAAACACAACGCAGTTTCGCAACAAACTCTCCACAGTCCAAGCGATTAGGCCATTGCAGTTGAAGCCAAGTATGTGTGAGAGCTGCGTTACTGAGGAGCTGCTGTCAACATGTTTGTATTGTTAATGATCTGAAGGACTGAAATATTGACTTGAAACATCAATATGTATTTGTCACATCTTGGTGTCTGGGTGTAACAGCCGTGAACTAAAAGATGATCTTCTGCTCTCTGCTGTTGTCTCAGAATTTAAGTAGTGATGATTTATTGATGAGAAGATGCTCGACATTCAGATAAATTGCTGTGTCATTGAATTAAATGTGATGTTGAGCCTTTGACTCGTGCTGGTGCGTCCACATTTTCCATTTCGAGAGATATTTGTATTAAAGATCCTGTTACAGTTCAAATCCATTTGCAGTTTGAGTCATGTGAACAGAAACTTCTGAAATGTTTAAAACATGAAATTGACAAACAGCCTCAGACGACAAGAGAGAGTTGGAAGAAAAGTGGGAGAAATTCTTTTTACATTACATTTCATTTAGCTGACGCCTGTATCCAAAGCGAATCTCAATAATTGGATTCAACCATGAGGGTACAAACCCAGAACAACAAGAATCAAGAAAGTAACATTTCTTCATAAAATTGTACCGGATGAGTAACTGTCACAGCATGAAATTCAAAAGACATTGGGGTAAAAAGTGGTAGGGAGAAAACTCCATTGCAGGAGATGAGTAAACCTGTACCACCACCCCTACCAGTGGGTCTGGGTGTGTGGGTGAAAGAGAAGGCAGGGGAGAGAGCAGCTGGGGTGGATGTGTTGTCTGGTGTGATCCAAGTCTCACTGAGAGCAAGGAAGTCAAATAAATCCAGAGATGAAGTCTGTCTCGTGGGTAGCTGACTGGCAGTTCCATAGGCCCCCTGTGAGAAGGTGTTGTTGGGTATGTGTGGAACAGGTTGGATAGATACGAGAGGAAAGGTTACGGTATTGGTGTTAACGAGTGCAAGGCCTATAGTATCTACGAGTAGAAAGTATACACATATTCAAATAAAAGGAAACAGCAGCTTTGTGCTCCCCCGAAAGACTCAAAGCAAGACTCCTTTGTCTTTATTCTCAGAGTCTTCACAGACGCTGAAGCTGAAGCTAAAAACACTTCCTGCTTTTTAAGCCAGAGTTGATGATGGCTGGCTATAGCTGTGCTGACCACACCCCCTGCTCATGAGCCAATCAGGCACCAGGTGGTAATGGCCGAGCAATAGAAACTCAGCAGAGTTCAACACAAGAGAAACTTGTCACTTTAATCAGTGATCAGGTGAGTTTCCCAAAAGCTCATAGTTTGCAATAACTCTGGACCTTTATAATAACCACTGTACAGTTACTCCCGAAATTATATTATATTATATATAATATATATTATAATTATATTTAATTATGTTTACTATTTCACCCTCACTGTATAATTGTAATAAGCAAACCTGCACTTCTTTTCTTAGACCGTCGCACTGTTTGGACTGTTTGTATTGTTTTGTTTTGTTTGTTTTGTGATGTGTATTCTGTATTATTATACTTTATTATTTAAATCATTTTATTTTAAAAGTCTCCTTTTCTTTAGTTATAATACAGCACAATACACTGGTTAATGTAAGAAATCACACTTTCACAAATGAAGAGTAGAAAGGCCCACAGTGTGAATCCTCTCTCTCACTAGCATCACTGTGTGATCACTGAACTTCTGAACTATGACTTCACAGAAAAGTAAAGCATGTAGGAGTTTTTCTATAGAATTGTGGTTCCTGTTTGAATCTTGTTCACTGTGAGGGGTGCGACCCTATGTCATGTAAGCTGGTGACAGTGTATATAAGGAGGACCTGAACTTTGAGCTGGGGCTGTGTCTGAAGGTCTTGACTCGCAGGATGAACGCCCTCCGAACTCTGTTTCTCTTGGCCGCCGGCCTCTCTGTGGGTGAGTACAACTTCACAGAAAGCTGCACCCCCCCCTCTCGCTTGTGGATAAATACAGTATTTCTGATACATCTGCATTGATGCTCCTTCTAGTCCTGTATAACCAGATTTCTCATCCTTCCACCTTGTTCTGCCTCAGCCCTGTCTATCAACAGCAAGTCAATTATCCAGTTCAGGAACACGATCAAGTGCACAATACAACACAGCTCACCGATTAGGGACTTCGCTGACTACGGCTGCTACTGTGGATGGGGCGGCTCTGGCACGCCTGTGGACGATCTGGACAGGTCTTGATTCATTCACTCTCTCAGCTCAGTGCTACATGACATACAAACACCTTTTCTCCCTGTCTGAACACTTGTGTTTCAAACCTGCAGGTGCTGCGAAGTGCACGACAACTGTTACGGTGACGCCCAGCACCACGAGGCATGCACGCCCTACTTCGACAGCCCTTACATCGAGTGGTACACCTGGAGCTGTGACGAAGAAAGCGGGACGGTGACCTGTGACGGTGAGTGCACCGAGACAACAAGAGCGTGAGGTTATTAAAGCAGAAGAAATCACCTCCTAACCACCTTGTGCACTTTCTCCTCCTCAGAGAACCGCAACAACGAATGTGAGCAGTTCATCTGCGAGTGTGACAGGAAGGCCGCCGAGTGTTTCTCCACATCGACTTATAACAACGATCACTGGAACCTGGCCAAAGACCGATGTCATTAGAAGACCTCTTCAGTTAATCCAACACAGGATCCACTCCCTCACACGACACACCCATCACTGAGCTCTCAGGAGCGGCAGCAGCTTGTTTCGTCCGCTCATAGAAATACTCACACTGACTTTGTACTGTCACATTCTCAAGGTCATGGTTTTTCTTTTCTCCTTCTTTCTCTGCACTGCATCTCTATTGTTAGCTGTGGATCTGTATCCTGACCAGAAACACCAGTAGATCTGCATCTCTCACTAACTGATGCTCGGTTATTCACAGGTATTATCCTAACTCAAGTTTCCAATAGAGGGCGCTCTCATCTAGCTCTTTCTTCCCTTGCTTGCAGGAAGTAGTTTACAGACTGTAGACTTTAATATTGGCAATTTATCAGTTTGCAGTACTCAATAAAGAAGACAAAAAAATGATACTGTTTGTGTGTGTATGAATTTATAAAGTTTTTGTATTATTTGTGAAGCATTCAGTTATATATATTATTTTATACCTTGGTTAATGATGTCATCTTAATATAGTTGCAGTGTTGTGGTCCGTTGCCATTTCAGTCAAGTGTCCGAGCACATTGCTAGTTTGGACCAAGACGACGTAGTTGAGACCAAAACCAGAGCAAATTATTATGTTATCATGAATTAAGTTGACTCTAAACATGATTAACTCTAAACTTTTTAAATAACTGCACTAAGATAGTAATCATTTATAGTTTTGATAGAATGTACACACAGTGTATTTATCCTGATCAGGTAAAACAAATACACTTACGGCACGACACTGTGTCGGAAGTATAATACGTACATTACTATAACGTATAATACTAACGCGTACACATACATTTGGATCTTCTATGCATTTTTGATGTAGTTTATCCCTGCCCTCAGTCAATATGGCATCATTTAGATTTTTACACTATTTAGTTGCAAAACCAGTTTCTATAAAGTAAGAGTGGAGATGAAGAGTTAAGGTGAATGGAAAAGATGACATAAATGGAAACACATCATTGTGACCAAGTGAACGACGTTGGCTTGAAGAACCACAAAACTGACAAAGGGAACGGCTCAGGATTGTGTAACAGAGTGAAACTGCTGCTGAGCAGCGAGCGCACACACACACGTGTTGCTTCAACGCTTTACGGTGGACGTGCCTGACACTGAGTGCTGGTATGATCATCATTAAGACAACCAGTGATAGTGTCATGATCGGGGCACACAGTGATTTTATCGGCTGGTGTTAAAAAAGTTTAGCTTATCTCGACACGCAGCTCAAACACAGTGACACAACAAAACCACAACGCTGTTTGGCAACGCACAGTCCGGGCGATTAGGAAACATTTCTGTTGAAGCCACGTATGTGTGAGAGCTGCGTTACTGAGGAGCTGCTGTCAACATGTTTTTATTGTTAATGATCTGAAGGACTGAAAATATAACTTGAAACATCAATATGTATTTGTCACATCTTGGTGTCTGGGTGTAACAGCCGTGAACTAAAAGACGATCTTCTGCGCTCTGCTGTTGTCTCAGAATGGACATTCAGTTAAATTGCTGTGTCATTATGAAATGTATTGTTGAGCCTTTGACGCATTCTGATGCGTGCACATTTTCCATTTTGAGAGATATTTATATTAAAGATCCTGTAAAGTTCAAATCCGAGTGCAGTTTGAGTCGTGTGTGTTGTCAGCTTCGATCAAACACTGTTTATTTAGAAAAAGTCATGAATAGTTTGGACTGATCTCTGATCAGTACAGACAGAAGCTTCTGAAACATTTAAAACATGCAATTGAGAAACAGTCTGAGACGACAAGAGAGAGTTGGAAGAAAAGTGGTCTTTTCTTCCAACGTGGTCTCATGAAACGGTTCGTAAGATATCGTACTAAAAGTTAGGTCAACATTTTCGTAGAGAATCCTTTGAAAAGCAAGATGGCGGAGATTGCTGTATTCTTGGTGGAAAATGCTATATTTTAGCAATGTTTCTTAACAAAAATGTGTTTTGATGATATTTATTTCGAGATATGTGTGTTTCAGTTTCAATACTTTCATTCATGGTTTAAAAAAAACAAACCGCTAATATGTTTTCTAAACCAAATTTTCACAACCCTAATCTCAACCCGGAAGAACAATACAGAGAACTACAAATTGAACAGCGTTCCCCTACTTGTGTGTGTGTTGTTCCCATCTTTTGTAGCTCTAATGTATTTTCACTATTAAGTGAGATGCGACCTGGAACCTTGCATGCTTCTTTATGGTTTTTTGGTGTGAAAAAAACACCTGTTTAGTCAGATTTAGTTTTTTCTTACTAATAAAATGGTAAATCTAGTTTTTTCAAGGTTTTTGCCCTACTCAGAGGCGTCACCCATAGGTTTGCTTCAGGCTATGGTAGTCAAGTTCAAGACCTTTCCAAAACAGTTGATACCATGTCCGTTGCATATTTAGTTTCCATCCTGTAAGCCATCAAAACTGACTCAGGTGCAAGGTCAAATCTGTCAAATATGTTTTAAGTGGTATTTAATGGCCAGATATGGTGAACATATGTATGTTTCCTTTATACTCAATCATATGTTTCCCTTTGGACCAAGTTAGAGACAGCTTTGCTCATTAACAACCCAACTTCTCACACCCCAAGGTCTCGACTCGCAGGATGGACGCCCTCAAAGCTCTGTTTCTCTTGGCCGCCGGCCTCTTTGTGGGTGAGTACAACTTCACAGAAAGCTTCACCCCCCATCTCCCTTGTCAATAAATACAGTATTTGGGATTCATCTGCATGCACGGCGGTTGATGCTCCTTCTAGTCCTGTATAACCAGATTTCTCACGATGCCGGACAGTTGGCCGATTAGGGACTACTCTGACTACGGCTGCTTCTGTGGAAGGGGAGGCTCTGGCATTCTTGTGGACCAGCTGGACAGGTCGTGATTCATTCACTCTCTCAGCTCAGTGCTATCATAACATACAATTACCTTTGGCCCAGTCTGAATAATTGTGTTGTTAAACCTGCAGGGGCTGTCAATTGCACGACAACTGTTACGGTGACGCCCTGGAGCAACACGCATGCTGCACCATCTTCCACAGCCCTTACATTAAGTTATACTCCTATAACTGTGAAGAAGAGAGCAAGACGGTCACCTGTGGCAGTGAGGTTATTAAAGAAGAGGAAATCACCTCCTAACCACCTTGTGCACTTTCTCCTCCACAGAGATCAACAACTCATGTGAGATGTTTATATGCGAGTGTGACAGGAAGGCCACCGAGTGTTTCGCCAGATCGACTTAAAACAACGAGCACTATAACCTGCCCGTCTACCCATGTCAGTCGAAGACCTCTGCAGTTAATCGAAGGCCGGATCCACTCCCACACAACACACACCCATCACTGAGCTCTCAGGAGCGGCAGCAGCTTGTTTCGTCCGCTCATTGAAATACTCACACTGACTTTGTAGGAGGACCTGAACTTTGAGCTGGAGCTGTGTCTGAAGGTCTTGACTCGCAGGATGAACACCCTCCGAACTCTGTTTCTCTTGGCCGCCGGCCTCTCTGTGGGTGAGTACAACTTCACAGAAAGCTTCACCCGCCCTCTCCCTTGTGGATGTGTGCAGTATTTTTTATTTATTTTGCGTGTGCGGTAGTTGATGCTCCTTCTAGTCCTGTATAACCAGAATTCTCATCCTTCCACCTTGTTGTACTTCAGCCCTATCTCGCCGCGGCAAGGCTATCCCCCAGTTCAGGAACATGATCAAGTGCACACTGCCTGGCAGTTGGCCGATTATGGACTACCCTGATTACGGCTGCTACTGTGGTTTTGGCGGCTCTGGCACGCCTGTGGACGATCTGGACAGGTCCTGATTCATTTACTTTCTCTCTACCATGACATAAAAACGCCTTTTCTCCCTGTCTGAACACTTGTGTTGTCAAACCTGCAGGTGCTGCCAAGTGCACGACAACTGTTACGGTGAGGCCCAGCACCACGAGGCATGCAGGCCCTACTTCGACAGCCCTTACATGGAGTGGTTCACCTGGACCTGTGACGAAGCAAGCGGGACGGTGACCTGTGACGGTGAGTGCACCGAGACAACAAGAGCGGGAGGTTATTAAAGAAGAAGAAATCACCTCCTAACCACCTTGTGCACTTTCTCCTCCTCAGAGATAGAAAACGGCGAATGTGAGCAGTTCATATGCGAGTGTGACAGGAAGGCCGCAGAGTGTTTCTCCACATCGCCTTATAACAACGAGTACCATAACCTGCCCAGTGACAGATGTCAGTCAAACACTTCTGCAGTTAATCCAACACAGGATCCACTCCCACAGACAACACACCCATCACTGAGCTCTCAGGAGCGGCAGGAGATCGTTTCGTCCGCTCATAGAAATACTCACACTGACTTTGTCACATTCTCAAGGTCATGGTTTTCTTTTCTCCTTCTTTCTCTGCACTGCACCTCTATTGTTAGCTGTGGATCTGTATCCTGACCAGAAACACCAGTAGATCTGCATCTGTCATTAACTGATGCTCGGTTATTCACGGGTATAATCCTAACTTAAGTTTCCAATAGAGGGCGCTCTCATCTAGCTCTTTCTTCCCTTGCTTGCAGGAAGTAGTTTACAGACTGTAGACTTTAATATTGTCAATTTATCAAATTATACAAATGCTTGCAGTACTCAATAAAGAAGATAAAAACATTTATTCAGTTTGTGTGTGTATTATTTTTTATCTTTGTTGATGATGTCATCTTAATATAGTTAATTTCAGTCAGGTGTCTGAGCACATTGCTAGTTTGGACCAAGACGACGTAGTTGAGACCAAAACCAGAGCAAATTATTATGTTATCATGAACTAACTTGGTGTAAAGTTTAAATTAACTGCACTATGATAGTAAACATTTATTTTTGTGTAGAATGTACACACAGTGTATGTATCCTGATCAGGTTTAACGTTCACACTTAAGACACGATAATGTTTCAGGGGGAATAATACATAAATTACTATAATGTATAATATGAATGCGTATACATACATTTGGATCATGTTTGCAGTTTTGATAAACTGATATACCACTGATATCCTCCCTAATTTACACAGTGTTAATACAGTGCGCTAATTCAGAGTCAAACGCAATGACTGTGTATAAAAATGGATGACGCGTCTCCACTTCCTTCTGTTTGAACATACCTTGTGTTAAATAATTGAACCCATCTTTTAGCATGCACATAGACTTTATGTCTCTGGGTGTAACAGCCGTGAACAAAAAGACGACCTTCTGAGTGAAGGTCTTTGACTCGTGCTGGTGCGTAAACATTTTTCTATTTTGAGAGATATTTGTATTAAAGATTACAGTTCAGTCATGTTCTGTCAGCTTCGATCAAACACTGTTTATTTGTAAAAGGCGATGAGTAGTTTGGACTAACCTCTTATGAACCAGACTGAGGAGAGGACTCATTGAATTAGTTATGAAAACAGAGAATGGAGTGACTGAAGGAGGTGCAGCAACCAAACCATTGATTTCTTTCTTTGCTTTTTATGATTATATAGAAAAGTTGAAAAAATCAAACGCTTTTATCTGAAAAGGAAGAAGAAAAGAAACAGAGTAAAGCAGGTTCTTTTAATGACTGTGACGATTCTAAATTTGGTTTGAGACGCTTTAAAAGCTTATATTTACAATATGCAGTACAATACAAAACACATATATGTTATAACATGAAGCATATGAGGCAGCAGATGTGGTTAGAGCCACAATAAAGTGAAAGATCAACGTTATTTCATCACAGAACTGACAGACAACAGAACAAACATTGCCCTCCACTGTTATCGTCCTCTTCATATCATCCAGGATGTCATTTTGTATATCGGGATTTTCCACGTCTCCGTACATGTGGTGGAAACTTTCAATGTTGAGCTTGTTATCTCTCTTTTTGTACAGGACAAAATATTGCAAACATTGGAGGCTGGGCGATGTGACCTATGTGCTTCTGTCTCTCTCATAGGTCCCCCGCCTCCTGAGTGGAATACAAACGTATATACATTACTTTCCTTCTTTTTTCCTATGAAACCTGGATGAGAACGACCAACCACACTCATATATTACGTTCCTGTTGCCCGGTTTTGCATTAATACTGGAATTAATAACTTAATAGACGTTGTTTTCAGTGCAAACCTTTGTTCTGCAAAAGTATCTGTTCAGGTTCAGTACATTAAGAAAAGTCACTCTTTTTATCTGTGGTTTCTTAATACAGCAGAGCAAATGGAAGAAAGCAAATACTGACACTTATTGAATGGAGATGGGAAATAATTTTATTTTTTAAATGTCTCTACAAATAAAGAGTTCAAAGCCACACACTATGAAACCTCCCTCTCACCCCTGTTAACATCGCTGTGTGGTCACTGAGCTGCTGAACTGTGAAGATTTCACAGAAAAGTTAAGCGTGTGGGAGTTTTTCTTGCTTTTTGCAGATGTTGGTTGTTGCTTGAATCCTGGATCCCGTGCGACCCTGTGTCGTATGAACAGGTGACGGGGCGCAGGGTACATATAAGGAGGACCTGCACTTTGAGCTGGAGCTGTGTCTGAAGGTCTTGACTCGCATGATGAACGCCCTCCGAACTCTGTTTCTCTTGGCCGCCGGCCTCTCTGTGGGTGAGTACAACTTCACAGAAAACTTCACCCCCACCATCTCCCTTGTGGATAAATACAGTATTTCTGATTCATCTGCATGTGCAGTGGTTGATGCTCCTTCTAGTCCCGTATAACCAGATCTCTCATCCTTCCACCTTGTTGTGCTTCAGCCCTGTCTACCAGCGACAAGGCGCTCAACCAGTTCAGGCAAATGATCCTGTGCACGATGCCCGACAGCTCGCCTATTTTCGACTACACTGACTACGGCTGCTACTGTGGATATGGCGGCTCTGGCACGCCTGTGGACGATCTGGACAGGTCGTGATTCATTCACTCTCTCAGCTCTGTGCTACCTTAACATAAAAACACCTTTTGCTCTGTCTGAATACTTGTGTTGTCAAACATGCAGGTGCTGTGAAGTGCACGACCAGTGTTTCAGTGAAGCCATGCAGCACGACAAATGCTGGCCCATCATCGACAACCCTTACACTGAGTTCTACGATTACAGCTGTGACGAAGCGAGCAAGACGGTCACCTGTGGCAGTGAGTGCACCCTGAAGAGCTCAAGCTTTTTATAGAAGAAGAAATCACCTCCTAAACCACCTTGTGCACTTTCTCCTCCTCAGAGAGCAGCAACAACGAATGTGAGCAGTTCATCTGCGAGTGTGACAGGAAGGCCGCCGAGTGTTTCGCCAGATCACCTTGGATCCCCGAGCACGAGCACCTGCCCAGCGACAGATGTCAGTAGAAGACCTCTTCAGTTAATCGAACACAGGATCCACTCCCTCACACGACACACCCATCACTGAGCTCTCAGGAGCGGCAGCAGCTTGTTTCATCTGCTCATTGAAATACTCACACTGACTTTGTACTGTCACATTCTCAAGGTCATGGTTTTCTTTTCTCCTTCTTTCTTTGCACTGCATCTCTATTGTTAGCTGTGGATCTGTATCCTGACCAGAAACACCAGTAGATCTGCATCTCTCATTAACTGATGCCAGGTTATTCAGAACTCAAGTTTCCAGTAGAGGGCGCCCTCATCTAGCTCTTTCTTCCCTTGCTTGCAGAAAGTTGTACACAGACTGTAGACTTTAATATTGGCACTTTATCAAATTATACAAATGCTTGCAGTACTCAATAAAGAAGATAAAAAAAAATGATGATTCAGTTTGAGTGTGCATGAATTCCTTTTTTAAGGCCCCTTTATCTTCTTCCTTCCATTGTCACCTTTTCTAAGACAAACACAACATCAGACAATGTGCACTCAAGTACACACAACCTTTTTTGATGACATCATTCTGAAGTTGCGACAGAGCTTCCAAGGTCAACAGAAAAGAGAGAGAGGTGTTGTAGATTGTGTTGATTTATGTCGTGACACTAATGATCTGTGTGGACTAAACAAACAGTTTGTCTTTTCCTTAGTAACTGAAAAACACTTATTATCTGTAATACCTCCCCAATCTATAATCTTTAATGCTGACACCCCGAAACCACTGGATTCAGCTTCTAATCACTTAGTGCAGCGATTGCACTCAGATCTTGGAAAGACCAGTGGCTTCAGTTTCATTTCAATAGGTGGTGGGGGGGGCTTCACAACATCTGACACCAACCCACCATTGTTCAGCCAGATGACTAAATAACTGCTTCAGGTTGCAATGTGTGAAAAAGTTGCTCACGTCCAAACTGTGATGGCTTAAAAAAAAAGCGGTTCATCTGGGAGGAAACCAGACTGAGAGAAGAGCGAGGGACAAAGAAACTGGTCGGACCGAGAGGTGAGTAAGAAGGAGGAGAAACCAGAGGAGCCCAGTGCAGCTGGGATGTCTCATCGGGACTCCACCCCTTTCATGTGAACACAAGCCCGCGCGCTACCCAGAGGACACGCCGGCCCAGACGCTGCCATGGTTACCAGCTGTTTTTGCCAAACCAGTCAGGGATGGTACATGAAGTACAGTTCCCAGCGTGTTGGTGCACTTCCCAGGGCAGGTAGGGGAGTGTCTGAAGCGGTGCACCCAGAGGATCTCTCGGCTTGTTGCCTTGCCCTGTCTGGTATGCATGACGTCATCTCTACCACATGAAAGGACAGACGGAGGAAATCTGAGCCCGGGCCAAGAGAAATAATGTCTAAGGAACATTGGCATCCATTATGATAATTGTTGATCGCACGTCTCATGCTTCAGTTTGCACACGTGTGTCGTTGCACAATAGGTTGCAATCTGCAGTTACGAATGTGTTGCATGTGGTAGAACAACAACAGAGGGAAGAAACATTGCAGAAACAGTTTTCTCTTTTTTAGAAAGTTGATTTTAATAAGAACTTTAACATATTCACATTTTAACAGGGTACGGCTCAGGTTGTCTGAGCTTTGCTTTGACACTTTAGAAAGTCCCATACATTCTTAAAAGCCTTTCTTTGCTTTTACATATACTTTATTTTAATACATTAAATTTGGTGTAGACTAGTTTTCACTGGTCTTCTCAGCTGACCACAAGGGTTTTCCACTCTTCTCTGACTCGGCTTGACAAAGTCCTGTGAAGATGCTGCAGATCAGCAGAGGTCTGATCACGTGAAGGCCAAGTCGGTGGCCGTTGTTTGGAGAGGGTTGGGTAAAACCGGTTAACGTCCGCCTGGTTTGTGTTCGGTGCATCTTTCTCCAGGCACAGCCTATAGTTCTGCCCCCTGTTGTCGTCCCAGAGGTCCGTCGTGCCAGCTCCTGGCCGGAAGTACACGCAAAACTCGATTCTCTCCTTCGGATCGATGTTCTGGGGTAAGCTCAGGTCAAAAGTGAAAACACTCATATCCGATCTGCCAAGGCGCTGCTGCTGCAGGAACGTGCACGGGATGTCGTGATGGCTCCTCCAAGAGTCAAAGGTCACCTTAATGTTCACGGCCTTCTCGTTACTGTCGTGTGAAACGCACACTTTCCCTCTCAGGGAGTGATCCGTAATGCGGCAGCTTCCCAGCTGCACGTGCGTCTCCCTCAGTCGTGCCAGGAAGCTTTTTAAGTCCTGCATCGGCTGAGGGAAACCAGGGCGGAACCTGTGGCGCTCCAGTTTGCTCGAGGCGGGCTCTTGGCCTTGCAGTTTGGCCAGAGTGGGTTTCATCAGCAGGGCCGGAGCAGCAGCCGAGGGCTCCGGGATGAAGAGCCGCACAGCGGTGAGGGCCAGCCCCAACGCATCTGCAAACACAACGCGGCGCTTCTTGTTCCCACCGCCGCTGTCCCTGCGGAAACAGCTCCGAGGCTCCGAGGAGGAGGGCAGCACTGAGGATGAAGAGGAGGAGGAGGAGTGATGAGGGGAGTGGAGGCCGGTCTTGGGAGGAAAGTCAGTCGGATACGAATAACGCTGGGCTGGTTTCAGAGGAGTGGAGGGCACCAGGGGCTGGAGAGGCTGGCGCCGGCTGAGGCTCAGGTACCTGGCCAGGTCAACGGGCATCACAGCGGCGTGGGGGTGACCTCCGAAGGCGTGGAGAACTCTGAGGAGGGTTCAAATGAGATCCACCGTCACACACACACTCACACAACCACTGCACATATTTCACATTCTGCCAGAAAGGAAACAATCAAAGGAACGTACCTGGTATAATTCATGTTCACACAGGAGATGTTTCACTGGAATCTTTGCTCGAGCTGCGTCTTTATTCAGAGAAGAGTCTACAAGCAGAACAACAGAGGGGATGGATGAGTAAAACGTCTCAGTGAGTTGAACTACAATCAGTCACAAGAGGATCTGCTCTGCACAGCAATGACATCAGTGTGTTTTAAAAGATAAATCTACTTACAGTCTGTGTTTCATGGAAGCAGAGGAGAAGAAGGCATCTTGTTGTCAGGCTGTGTCTCTGATCTCTGTGCAGTTTGGGAATGAGGCTGACTCTTCTGTGTCACCACATTTATAAGAGGGAGGTTTAACCAATGAGGTGAAGCCTCCTTGGCCCTGCCCACTAAAGAACCAGTGTCTGGGAATCCGGGCCTCAAAGTTTCCCTTTCATGGAAGTGTCCTGCAACATTCACCTTTTTTTAATAAAACAGACACAAAGTAAAACACCTTTTTATTTAAATCTACAGCCAATCAGAGTCAAAACAAGTAGAATTTATGACAGAACCCAGGAGTAAAGAATTAATTAAACATTAGACAAAGACGGAAATCATCAAATGACAAGCTTCTCTCTTACAGGTTAATTGAGGCTGGAAGCACAAAATCAAATTAAACTCTAAATCCAAACAGTCACAATCTTTAATTCTTGTAATAGTGAAGTTCTTCTTCTCCTCGTCCCATTCCACAATTTAAATTGTAAAGCAGGCCGCCGGGCACGGAGCTCTCACTTCCAGATTAAAATGTGTTTCAAATATGTTAAAATGACCAATAAGAAGTGAGTCATCACTTTAACATGTCCATGGTGCAGCAGTATAATATACACTGTTCTAACTGGCTGAGGCTGATAGACTGGTGTGAGGTGAGGACACACAATGAAGCACATGAGTAAGAGTGTTCACATTCCTTCCACAACCGTCAGTAGGTGTTAGATTATAATTTCTCTGTCTGTCTGTCTGTCTGTCACAAACCTAAACCAGCTCCGGTTGATGTCCCCATTAATAACAACAGAAAGTGTGTTGCTATGTGTGTGTCACTGTGTGTCACTATATCGCCTCGATTCTGTCACACTTTCTCCCAGGACGTGTATGAATTGCATATTTAGAGAAATCTGATTTTTTTTTCTTAAAATGTTTAGGTTTATAAAATGTCAACAGATGTTTACACGAATTCATGTGTAAACTATGATGTGCTTTATTCCAAGTAGGCCTTCAATACACAACAGGTGCAACACATGTAAAAACAGACAAAACATGTAAAAATAGCTGTTTATCTATTCTTTATTTATTAATTTTTAATACCAGTTCAACTCTTTACTACTCGCAAGTTAAGATTCAGATTTTTCAACTTCAGCCTGCTACTTATGTTTTTTCATAGCGTAAAGAATAATACCATAATATAAATACGTGTATCCTTGAAGTATCTTTGCAATGTGACATCAGATAATCTCAAAATATTAGGTCAATACAAAACGATAACCTTGAGAAAGAACCATTCCCTTTCCAGGACGAAGGAGAAGCCGATAGAAATCCTCCGATATGCAGGTGATGAATAATGCCCGTGAGAGGAGCTTGAGAAAATCAATTAAGTGCTCACATTGAGAATTTTAATAAATGGAAGAATCAAGTGCGCGCAGTGTCAGAATGTCTTTGAGAGCTTCCTTCTCTCTGCAGCTCCTTCTTCTATTTTTAAATAATATATATTCACATTGTAGCCTGGTATCATATTAACCTATAACTCCTCCAGAGTGACATTACTAATGCAGCACGTAAGACGAGGGTGAAACTGAGGTGGCAGCTAGAAACACTTTCTTCTTTTCCCACTTCAATATATGAAGCCACGGAGTAGCCTCGAGTCAAATAGAAAAATACTGTACACACAGAATTTCATAAAGTTTTGCATTGTTAATATAGTTAATATTGAATGCAACAGCCGAAGTGTCACTCCCCTTTGGGAACAGCAGGACACGCCTAAGGTGAGGCCAGAGAGATACAACTAAAGTTACTGCAGAAGAATGAACAGGTTGTTGACTTCCCCTGTCTGGTATGCATGACGTCATCTCTGCCACATGAAAAGACAGAAAGAGGAAATCTGAGCCAAGAGAAAGAACGTCTAAGGAACATTGACATCCATTATAATATCCCAGGAGAAAACAGTTTAGTAGCTGCAGGAACAAAAGGTTTGTCAAAAATACCGGCTTTGTTTACGGACTAGTTCTCTGCACGTCTCCTGCCTCAGTTTGCGCACGTGTGTCGTTGCACAATAGGTTGCAATCTGCAGTTACGAATGTGTTGCATGTGGTAGAACAACAACAGAGGGAAGAAACATTGCAGAAACAGTTTTGTCTTTTTTAGAAAGTTGATTTTAATAAGAACTTTAACATATTCACATTTTAACAGGGTACGGCTCAGGTTGTCTGAGCTTTGCTTTGACACTTGAGAAAGTCCATACATTCTTAAAAGCCTTTCTTTGCTTTTACATATACTTTATTTTAATACATTAAATTTGGTGTAGACTAGTTTTCACTGGTCTTCTCAGCTGACCACAAGGGTTTTCCACTCTTCTCTGACTCGGCTTGACAAAGTCCTGTGAAGATGCTGCAGATCAGCAGAGGTCTGATCACGTGAAGGCCAAGTCGGTGGCCGTTGTTTGGAGAGGGTTGGGTAAAACCGGTTAACGTCCGCCTGGTTTGTGTTCGGTGCATCTTTCTCCAGGCACAGCCTATAGTTCTGCCCCCTGTTGTCGTCCCAGAGGTCCGTCGTGCCAGCTCCTGGCCGGAAGTACACGCAAAACTCGATTCTCTCCTTCGGATCGATGTTCTGGGGTAAGCTCAGGTCAAAAGTGAAAACACTCATATCCGATCTGCCAAGGCGCTGCTGCTGCAGGAACGTGCACGGGATGTCGTGATGGCTCCTCCAAGAGTCAAAGGTCACCTTAATGTTCACGGCCTTCTCGTTACTGTCGTGTGAAACGCACACTTTCCCTCTCAGGGAGTGATCCGTAATGCGGCAGCTTCCCAGCTGCACGTGCGTCTCCCTCAGTCGTGCCAGGAAGCTTTTTAAGTCCTGCATCGGCTGAGGGAAACCAGGGCGGAACCTGTGGCGCTCCAGTTTGCTCGAGGCGGGCTCTTGGCCTTGCAGTTTGGCCAGAGTGGGTTTCATCAGCAGGGCCGGAGCAGCAGCCGAGGGCTCCGGGATGAAGAGCCGCACAGCGGTGAGGGCCAGCCCCAACGCATCTGCAAACACAACGCGGCGCTTCTTGTTCCCACCGCCGCTGTCCCTGCGGAAACAGCTCCGAGGCTCCGAGGAGGAGGGCAGCACTGAGGATGAAGAGGAGGAGGAGGAGTGATGAGGGGAGTGGAGGCCGGTCTTGGGAGGAAAGTCAGTCGGATACGAATAACGCTGGGCTGGTTTCAGAGGAGTGGAGGGCACCAGGGGCTGGAGAGGCTGGCGCCGGCTGAGGCTCAGGTACCTGGCCAGGTCAACGGGCATCACAGCGGCGTGGGGGTGACCTCCGAAGGCGTGGAGAACTCTGAGGAGGGTTCAAATGAGATCCACCGTCACACACACACTCACACAACCACTGCACATATTTCACATTCTGCCAGAAAGGAAAACAATCAAAGGAACGTACCTGGTATAATTCATGTTCACACAGGAGATGTTTCACTGGAATCTTTGCTCGAGCTGCGTCTTTATTCAGAGAAGAGTCTACAAGCAGAACAACAGAGGGGATGGATGAGTAAAACGTCTCAGTGAGTTGAACTACAATCAGTCACAAGAGGATCTGCTCTGCACAGCAATGACATCAGTGTGTTTTAAAAGATAAATCTACTTACAGTCTGTGTTTCATGGAAGCAGAGGAGAAGAAGGCATCTTGTTGTCAGGCTGTGTCTCTGATCTCTGTGCAGTTTGGGAATGAGGCTGACTCTTCTGTGTCACCACATTTATAAGAGGGAGGTTTAACCAATGAGGTGAAGCCTCCTTGGCCCTGCCCACTAAAGAACCAGTGTCTGGGAATCCGGGCCTCAAAGTTTCCCTTTCATGGAAGTGTCCTGCAACATTCACCTTTTTTTAATAAAACAGACACAAAGTAAAACACCTTTTTATTTAAATCTACAGCCAATCAGAGTCAAAACAAGTAGAATTTATGACAGAACCCAGGAGTAAAGAATTAATTAAACATTAGACAAAGACGGAAATCATCAAATGACAAGCTTCTCTCTTACAGGTTAATTGAGGCTGGAAGCACAAAATCAAATTAAACTCTAAATCCAAACAGTCACAATCTTTAATTCTTGTAATAGTGAAGTTCTTCTTCTCCTCGTCCCATTCCACAATTTAAATTGTAAATCAGGCCGCCGGGCACGGAGCTCTCACTTCCAGATTAAAATGTGTTTCAAATATGTTAAAATGACCAATAAGAAGTGAGTCATCACTTTAACATGTCCATGGTGCAGCAGTATAATATACACTGTTCTAACTGGCTGAGGCTGATAGACTGGTGTGAGGTGAGGACACACAATGAAGCACATGAGTAAGAGTGTTCACATTCCTTCCACAACCGTCAGTAGGTGTTAGATTATAATTTGTCTGTGTGTCTGTCTGTCACAAACCTAAACCAGCTCCGGTTGATGTCCCCATTAATAACAACAGAAAGTGTGTTGCTATGTGTGTGTCACTGTGTGTCACTATATCGCCTCGATTCTGTCACACTTTCTCCCAGGACGTGTATGAATTGCATATTTAGAGAAATCTGATTTTTTTTTCTTAAAATGTTTAGGTTTATAAAATGTCAACAGATGTTTACACGAATTCATGTGTAAACTATGATGTGCTTTATTCCAAGTAGGCCTTCAATACACAACAGGTGCAACACATGTAAAAACAGACAAAACATGTAAAAATAGCTGTTTATCTATTCTTTATTTATTAATTTTTAATACCAGTTCAACTCTTTACTACTCGCAAGTTAAGATTCAGATTTTTCAACTTCAGCCTGCTACTTATGTTTTTTTCATAGCGTAAAGAATAATACCATAATATAAATACGTGTATCCTTGAAGTATCTTTGCAATGTGACATCAGATAATCTCAAAATATTAGGTCAATACAAAACGATAACCTTGAGATAGAACCATTCCCTTTTCAGGACGAAGGAGAAGCCGATAGAAATCCTCCGATATGCAGGTGATGAATAATGCCCGTGAGAGGAGCTTGAGAAAATCAATTAAGTGCTCACATTGAGAATTTTAATAAATGGACGAATCAAGTGCGCGCAGTGTCAGAATGTCTTTGAGAGCTTCCTTCTCTCTGCAGCTCCTTCTTCTATTTTTAAATAATATATATTCACATTGTAGCCTGGTATCATATTAACCTATAACTCCTCCAGAGTGACATTACTAATGCAGCACGTAAGACGAGGGTGAAACTGAGGTGGCAGCTAGAAACACTTTCTTCTTTTCCCACTTCAATATATGAAGCCACAGAGTAGCCTCGAGTCAAATAGAAAAATACTGTACACACAGAATTTCATAAAGTTTTGCATTGTTAATATAGTTAATATTAAATGCAACAGCCGAAGTGTCACTCCCCTTTGGGAACAGTAGGACACGCCTAAGGTGAGGCCAGAGAGATACAACTGAAGTTACTGCAGGAGAAGAAACAGGTTTTAAAAGATGAACTGGAAGAGATGTGACCCCAGTATTAGGTTTCTCTATAATACTGTGACGTCTCAACCTTATTATCTGAAGTTACTTGGGATAATATATAAGTTGTGTTTTGGCTGCATGTGAATAAAACGGAATGGGATTTATTAGAGATTCTTTTATCCAAGTACTGTCCTGTTGTATTCTACTTTGAAGCATTCATTCATCAACACACGTGAGACACGTACACACCAGGCACATGCGGCTGCATGTGCCTGTCACCACACACAAGAATGGTACAACGTGTTACCAAACCCTGTCGATCATAAATCAAATCAAAGCAGATGTATAAAGAGTGGGCGTGTGTGTCCTGACTCCTCTCAGCCGCCCTGCAGAGTCACGTAGTCCTGATGCCACGGCGATTACGTCGTTTCTGCTCCGTGCAGATGTTCAGTGAGCTCATGGAGAATCATAGAGAGTTAATGATCATTACTTCTCTCACAGTCTGGGTCTGTGTGTGTGTTGCTGTCTAGACGTCCTCTCATGAGGAGAGCTGTCACTGCTACGGGCGCAAATTGAATTTAAAGAGGTTTTGTCACCGGTATCTTTTTAACATGTTAGTTTAGCTGTTCAATGACAACAGGGAACTATATGAGCTGATTCCACATGAAATGAAACTAATAAGGCTCCATATTGTATAATTAAAAATATAATAGAAAACAACAATAAAATAATATCTCATTGTTTTTCAAGTAATTATGATTTTTGGGGATGCTCAGTGCATTCATGTAACGAGTGTAGTTCCCTTTCAGAATAAGTCGTCATTACTTACTATAATGTCATATATTACGTATATTTTTAGTTTTTTAATATCTAGACGTGCGCTCATCCTACCTGGTTTATCTGCAATTAACATTTTGAACGTCTTGTATTCCTCGTAAAAATGAAACTGAATTGCTTTGCTGAATAACTGCTCATATCTGTGGTTCATCTACAAGTTAAAAAAAAATCTAAAAGCTCTTTGCTTCTGCTCGACAACCATGCATCGTAGCAACACAACAATCCGGTGACTCAGCAGAAGTGAGGTGTTACACTCTCACATGTAATCTCACTGCCATGTGTCCTTCAGCCTGAATGTCCTTATAGGGCGTTCGTCCCTTTCCTCTGATACAACCTGTGTTTCCTGAAATAGCTTCCCTGCGGCAGCGGGCCTGCTCCACCTTTATCACCGTGGTCAAACAAGAACATGGAACTAAGGGTCACAATAATCTGACCTCTGTGGTTTCCTGGAAGCACGGTGTACACACTCAGCCACACACATCTGTGCATTCACAGCCGTGGCTCACTCCTCATTTGATTCCTTGTGTTGGGGACGATGAACCTCAGCCTGAGGACGACAGATTCCCACACTCCGCCCCTTCGAGCCCGCACATGAACACGAGCATCATGTGACCTACTCCCACGTTGATTGACAGTTGACAGAGCTTCAAACAGGAAGTGGGGGAGAAAGTCACAAATTGTTCTGATGCTGCTGTGGTTTGTTTCCTTATTATCATAAAAACCTGATACACTGTGATTGTGAAACTTTTGATGCCTCAGGCTTGTACTTAATAACGCTGTACATTCCATTGGTAACAAAGGTGTTACTAAATTCACAATATGTTGTGGTGTTTTATTTATAGATTTGAATGTGTGAATACTGTAATTTATGATTTGATTAATTATAAATGCTAGAAAGGTGCAAACCTCTGTCAGGTCCCTTAATACAAAAACACATTTAAATTCACTACATCCAGACTTTTATTAGCATCTGTAAACAAAGATGAAAACATTAGGAGGATGTATTATATATACTGTATATTGAACATTATAATGGGAAACCCTCGATTTCATGCCACCCTCACTGAAGCTGAAAATGAATCCCTGACACCATCGTTGTGATTTAGCTGCATTTAAACCACCGAGGTAAATAAATGCATAGTATTGATTCATGATGCATAAAACATTTATCCTCCATATCTGGCAAATATATTTACATCATTGGGTAGAAAATGATTATTTAATTCTGGATTATGTGATGACCATGTATAGCGTTTTCATTTATTCTTTGTGTACTTTGTTTCTTGAGGACCAATGATCCCTCCACACCTGACAGACTTATTTCCTGTAAATAGGAAATCGCCCAAACACAATGTTTTGCACCAATTTGTCGGCTCCACTGCTTGAAGTTTTAATATTTAAAAACCTGAAATGCCTCAGACACTTTTAAAGAGTCGAATCCATTCATAAATAAATAAATAGAGCTGTAATAATGGTATCTTCAAAGCCAAAACGTTATTTCTTTTGGGGGAGGAATAACATCTTCAAAGCCAAAACTGTATTTCTGCTGGCAGAAAGATTAAGATGTCCTCTTTGAAGAGAAGGGATAAGAGGGGCTGATGAAAGCTTGAAGGGATAGAGCAGTAAATTGTCGACTGTTAACGGTCTGCAGGACCTGTTTCGTTCTCCCTGCTGACTCCCTGCAGACACGAGGGCTGAGCGAGGAGCGCCCTCCTGTGGGAGGAGGAGGGACCGCTTCACCACGAGGAGCTGTGCTCACTGTGTAAAGCAGGAGCACGTGGACTCGGTGCCAAAGCTGCAAAGACAAACTGAAAACATTTACTTTTGATGTTTGAAAAGCTCCACTTTGAATACAGTTAGCGACACAGTTTAAATAGTACAACTGTATCATATGGAACTAACTACAAACTTATTGTTTGCTATTGATGAGCTGCGTAATCTTATTTAGTAGCAAGTAGCAAGTTCCCCTTGATTACACAAGTATGTATTATCTTTTATTTTGGTTTGGTTTGTTTTGGAGGATGGAGAACATATTTAAAGAGTGGTCCTCAAAACTTCTGTTTAGTCTTTTTAAGCAACAGCTAATGATAAATACAAATAACAATAATAATGGCTATAACTCACATGTTCTCTAACTCCTGACTTTACTCTGATTAAATGTTTCTGTGTAAACAATAGATAACTGCCTGATGTGAGGAGTGACAATGAAATGAAATCTACCCCGGAAAGATAAGGAATCTAAAATCCTATTGTTTGGATTCTGTCATTAAAAAAATAAAAGCTCTTCAAACAGACTTTATCAAACACTGAATTCCAGCACATTGTTTTTAACAGTTGAATGAGGTCGGGGAATTGAGTTTAGATTAAACCAGATTAGTTCTTCATTATTGGTGAAATGAAATTCTTGAATATTAAATCGATGTGTGCTCACTGGCATGTTTCCCCTCAGGCAGCAGACTGAAGCTCTAATGTAGCAGAGCCACAGGTTTAATTCCTGCAGCTTCTAAAGTGACTCAAGCTGATGATCTCCATGAATCTCATTCAGTAGTTTCTCCTTTAGCTCTTTTAATCATCTTCATGTTCTCATACACTAACGTAGCCATTGGGCGTAATGTTCCATCTGTTAATCCACCTGTAGGATACAGAGCAGTGACTCATGCATGGATCATGTTTGTCCATGTTTGTCTGATTTGTACGTAACATATCTGAGCTGGCACAAACGGAACCTGCAAGCCTGTCTGTGCAAACTCCTCATCTGCACAGACAGGGGGCAAACAGCTCTGTTTAGAGATGTGGCCAAATGGAGTTTGAATGAGACGTAAAGTGAAACCAGCCAAATGGAATATTTTAAGACACGAGTCCGACTGGCTTCACAGCTGCAAGATAACTGAAATATTATGTGCATATGGAAATAAAGCCAGTGGAGCACAAAAAGAGAAAACAGCAGATGGATCAACTGACAGATACGAGCTGGACCCGGGGAAATGATGACTCACTTAAAGAAATGAATTTCAAATTGGAGCTGACGAATGTCAGTGCACCAGCATATCTGTATATTCGTTCATTTTAGTTTAGAAAGACTTTTATTTTGAAGGATAAACAATGCAGACATATACATTGGCTGTTGGAAATGGTATCATGACCTATTTTGTCCATAACAGTAGAAGAATATATGTGCATTTAAAATTAACATTTGTCTTTCATTGAATGGTTATTGCTATTTTTAAATATGTGAATATATGTATATATGTATATCTGTGTCTGAATTGTTTTACTCCCTACAAGTATTGACAAATATCCATATCTAAATGGACAACTAAAATCTCTTGTAAACATACATATTATTATTGACATATATCAAGTCATATCTTAACCTGTGAAATAAATATCGAATACATGTGATATTCATTAAAAGGAATATTACCCATGGTGCACAGGTAAAATACATATTGGTATACAATACATATTGTCACTTCCTGCTTTGCTGATTGAAACAGAACAGAGGTGATGCATGAAATCAAAGGTCCATGTTGTTGATATTCTGTAATGCACTGTATAATTAATAATAAACCCCTAGTGGTGAAAACAACAATATCTCCCAACATTCACCGATCAACCAGCTACATTAAAAACCAGTAATGCTGCAGAAAATCCCTGTTTATCCGTGACCTGTTTGGAAAGAGCTCATTCTGAACCGGGAGCGAAGTGATTTGAAAGAATCTTATGTAGTTTCGGTTGATTTTTCATGGCTCTATGATTCATAAACACACACAGGCCGGCTGATGGGTGTATAAACCTCCAGTGAGGGATGTGCCCGAGTGTCATATAATCCTATTGTCTGTGATATAAAGGCATCTTATGATTGAGATTCCATGCATGTTTGTCGAGTGACAGCAGTAGAAAACGTCTTTATATCTTTATTCTAACGAGTCTAAGACCCAGAGACAGTTACACTGACCTTTTCTTGAGTGATTCAACCCGACTTTAAATATATGAATCAGTTCCTGGAGACACTTGAGACTCTGACACTCGCATCTACATCTTTATCTCTCTGCACGTTCATTAACATTACCATAATGGTCAGTTTCGGATTCACAGTGTCATTGAAATCATCAGGTCAAGGTCTGATGAGTTGTGATGGGACTTATTCTCCTGAGAACATATTTCCAGGTGAAACCAGGTGAATGAGGAGAGAGTTGAGACCTTGAGTGAACCCCTCAGACGTGTCCTCGTTTCCCCACCACGGCCTCATTTTGCTCAACATCTGTGGGCAAAGCGAAACGTTATTTCTGTCGGGTCGGTCGCTCACAGCTGTGGAGGAAATGGACCGGTCGGGTGAATCCACATGAAAGTTACTTCCCTTTACGGCTTTTCACCTTTTAAATCCAAACGAATCCTGATGGAAGGAAAACATGGGAGGGCAGATCAGGTCTCACATCAACACACTGGAAAACACAAAATGAACTTTCAAAGCAGTGGACTTGATTACTGTTGATTTAATTGTTTTGTTACATCATGCATGTATGCTCATATTGCATTTGTGTAATTGTAATTACAGAATCATACGTGTCTATGATTCACAGTTCTCGTGATTATCCTGAACTCTGTGGCCTCACGTGCAGTCTCTTGCATCTCCACTTGATGGCAGTGGAGCATCAGCGATGGCCATTACACAATCCTCCAGCTCACCCTGCGTCATCACGTCCCTACACAAAACATAAGCACAATAAAAGCTGCACTATATCCTTTTCCATTATGAATTGCACATGCCACACAGGCCTGCAGCCCACAGGTGAGCTCGTGGCTCTGGCTCAATCTGCACGACGGAAACTCGTGAAATCATTTCCACCAACGCAAGCACTTCTGTAACCTTGGACACAGTATTGGCAAAGGATGTATGTTGCTGAGAACTTTACCAACTGGAGTCGGTCCTTCGCCTGGCACTGGCTGCACTGGGAAGTCTGGCACACACTGGCACAAACACACACTGTTACATGAGAAGAAACTCTCATGTAACAACCAGTTCTGTGTGTGTGCTAACTTATAGATATTCTTGTACTTGGCTGTACCATGTTAGAACATGTTAATTTAGCAAATTGCAAACATTAATTCATTATGCATATGATGAATTATGCACCCCAGAGTTTGTCTTATATATGCTACTGGGTTAGTGTGAGACGTAGCCGCCGGGGCTAATGTAGAATACACAGTCTCGTTGCTCATTTTGACCCATTTTGCAATTAAACGATGACAGTCTGTTGACCTTGCAGAGGGCGGATTGGGGGAAAGCTTACTTCCTGTGATGCATGTCGTGATCCCACAGGCTCTGAGTGTCTTGGAGCGATCCGATGGCTTTCTGCATTATTGAAAGGCCTTATTACCAGAGCCTGGGTGTGAAGAGAAGTGAGCACAGTTAATTAAACGCCGCTAACTCTGAAGGGCTTTAATGTATGGGAGGACGCAGGCAGCAGGAAGTGTGATGTAACTGTTACATGTGAATAAAGACAATACTTAATTACACATGCATTTGAATATTGATATATTTGATTATGAAAGCTAATGAGGAATCAAAAAGGGGCAATACTTTAATTAAAATGAAATAGTGACTCTGTTATTAGTTCTACTGATATTTACGCTGCACTTATCCAAGCTAATGGAAAACAGTAATATAAATGATCTTTCTATATAATATTCTAATTTAATTTTACTTATTTGTGCAGCAGCATTTCATTGGTGGCTTTCTAATAAAAAAAAACTAATAGAAAAATTAGAGAGCTGATGCAAATGTACATTGTTCAACTCATGTACACATGGACTTAATTTAATAGTTTCAGTTTAATTCGAAATTAATTGATTACTGGGAGAAAATACAGCATATTATGAAGTCGCACACACACACACACACACACACACACACACACACAGACACACACACACACTCTCATCTCTTATAGCAGGAAGTTGAGAATGCTGCTCAGGAAAGGTTATCTGACCTGTTGCCCTTTTCCCTCGGTGCATTTGATCTAAGCAGCCTGAAAACAGGCGGATGGACGGATTGTGACGTGAATCAACTATTGTACTTCATCAATAACAGACAACTATATCATTTTGATGAGTCATGGCATTAGCATAAATACATAAATTCAATTTAAAGTCTCAGTTGCTCAGTTTGTTCTTGTTTCCACGAGATAAAAGTTCCGGTGAGCGGAATGCAGAGGATTCAATATTGCAAATTTCTCCCATTAATTCTATAAAAATAGGACAAAATTGGTTTGAATGTTCCCTCAGCACTTACAGGAAGTATTAACCTTCAATACTCTCCTTGGCCGTCAAACAGGATTGTGTGTATTTTTGGCATTAATACACACTGCAGGCATATAGCTCATGGTAGATGCTAGAGACATCCATTGTACATTGTAGTCAATACTGATGTTTGCAGACAGGGTGGAGGAGCCAATAGGATCCTGGATCACTGTGGTGGACCTTGTGCAAGAGTTTCCTGCAGAAATATTAATTTCTACGTACTTAAAAACTGAATATAATTGAAACTTATAGCAGAAATAAGTCATATCATCTGCTGACACATCATCTAACCTGACTACCATCAAACAGTTTTCCCATTGGTCATATCAACACGGTAACACGCGATGTTCCACTTGTTACCTGCTCCCCCCCCCTGCTGTGCCTCAAATGTCCCTCCCTCCCCATCTCGGCCCTCTGTGGATTCAGGAGTTCACCTGGAGGCTCGTCAGGCTGAAGCTCGCTGTGGAGGACACGTGAGCATCTGGCCACGAGTATGGTTTTTCCGAGCAGCAAATGCAATCTGTCGAACTAATACCTCTGACGTTGCCTGCTTGCTCTCCACGTCAGTTTGAGTAAGTCGTCCTTTTTGCCTTGAGAAGCTGCAGTCTGGTTTGCTGCTCTCGGCCCAGAGAGCTGCTGAGTGAATTAGCTGCTCAGGCTGGTGGAACCCTATTACAAAAACTCTTCCGTACTTCCTCATTCCCTGTGATGCCAGTTGATCTCCACTTTTAATTCTATCACTCTCGCTCTCTCTCATTTTCTCTTTACACCTGAAGAAAAGAAACCAAACCCATAGAATTATTATAATGCGGAGCCAGGGATCTCAAATGGGCCGTAATCATCCCAGTTCACAGCTTGGAGGTGAATTCCAGTCACATCGGGTCCTTTTGGTTCGGTAATGGGAATTCATTCTTGGTCCCTTCCTGTAAAATACTGAAATTGTAGAGATGATGACTTCAGAGATGACGCAGTTTTGCAATTTCTTATGATCTTTGTACTTTATTTTGGAAAAGTCTTAAGAGTAGAGTCACACATTAACTTACCTTTACTTGACATATTCTTAATACTCCTATGAAAATGTCTTCTTTTGCAAAGCGTGGTGATTTTAGTTTGTTACTAAATGCAAAAGTGCGTCAATGCTGTTGACCTGAATGTGTGTTTTCACAAGATAACACTGTTATTTTCTATTTGTTGTATTTGCCCTCATGTTAACACAATTCAAACAAATGAACCGTGAACATCTGCTCTTACTGTCATGAAGAGACGAGTCCCAGTGAAACCACCTCCGTGTCTGAGTCTGAATGAAACTCACATGAATCGATAAGGAAGTAGAATCTGAGCCTGGGAAGTTTAATGGAACTTTTTACCGATTTAACTTTTCCTTTGTGCTGTTGTTTTATTTAACTCCTTTTTGATCACATCTGCTGTGTATCACATCTTTGTTTCAACAGCCCAGTATAAATACCAGACCTACTGTATTTAATAATGTATGAATGTGGTTAAATGTCGGGGTCGGGTCGAGGTGAACCTGAGGCCGGGGGTTTGAAATATTCAACTGACAACTTGCTGAATGTTTACTGGTCAACACATTTTATTATCAAAACTTAAATAAAGAAATGTCAGCTCTGCAGCAGTGTCAGCTCGTCGCCTGGTAAATAAAAGGCACAGAGACTCATTATCAGTTATGTTTAGTACAGGTTTGATTTGTCTTGTGCAAATTGGTTTGATGTGACAAAGAGGAGAGAGTCCCGCTTTTCCTGGATCATAGAATCAAATCTGAGAAATCTTATCTCCCTCTCAATTTTATTTTCCACTGCATATTGCCGTAAGTTAATTTCCAAGCCTCCTTCCTCTTTCCTCCATCTGACTTTCATTGTGTCTGCCTAATCAGCCGGAAGCAGAAATGATCTGCTAACATTTCATTTCTCCATGAATATTTGATTGTCAAAAAAAAAGAAAAGAGATTGCCCTCGGGGGAACGAGCGGGGCCCAAAGTTCGGCTTTGATTTGCGATTAAATTATCGAGAAATCAATTTCATCTGCTTTGAATAATTCAGGGTTTAATGGAATGAGAAATAGCTGGAGAAAAAAAAAGGAATGGGGCACGGGTTATGAGATGGTCTGAAGGGTGTGTGTGTGTGTGTGAGTGTGAGTGTGTGATGTGGGAGTCGTGGGGTGCCACTCAAAAAGGGCCCTGCATTGTGTCTGGGGAGCTCCTGTCATCTCACCTGTGCGGCTGCTGTGGCATGTCAATGAGGCTCGGTAAGTCGTTGAGTCCAGAGACAGATCTGAGATCAGCTGCTCAGTCCGAGTGACGCCTTCCTCCTGATTTAATGACTTGTCCTACCGGGATTGGAAAAGTTTGTGCAGAAGAAAAAAGTTAGAGGAAGCATTTTCTGTTAAGCTAAAGGTTCTTGAAACGTAACTGGAGATTAGTCCCAAGTTAAGACTCTAACAAGGGAAAAACAAGAGTGGAAGAAATAAGAAGAAGAAGAGAAAGAGGTCGGGTTTACCTCCGGAGGCCGCGAGGGGCTCATCACAGGGAAAGGGCGAATCTGGCTAATCTCCCAAACGGGGAACCTAAAGTCGAGGGTTCAGAAAGACTTCCCGATGTTGTGCGGCTCCACCTGATCCCTGGAAACCGTCCCACACGTGTCATTGTCTGCTCTTGTCAGTTCAAAAAAGAACGGCAGCGTCGGTGTTCCCTGACAAGACACAAATAAATAGAGCTGCACTGACTTGCATGCAGCCCGACCTGACAGTTGTGGAATTAAAGAGGTGGCTGTGTTGTGAAAGGGCGAAGACGGGCTCGCTACCAAACCGGATCCAAAACAGCACAGCTCCGCCAGAGCTTGTCAAAAGTGTTCCTTCTCTTATTTGAAAAAAAGTTGTCTGCCTAACTCCATGGAAGCTAACTTTAGCTGCTGCGGAGCTCCTCATCTTTACATTTGACTGATCGCCGGCTCATCTTTATTTTAGGATCCTTCGTCCCGAAGCCGGTTTCAAGACGACCGGCAAATTATTGTGACGTTTGGAGACGTGGGATTCTTTGAAAGAAAAAAATGATTTCCCAACGCATCACATCTTAGGCCTAATCACCTGCGAGCTCGATAGCATGTCAACACCAGTCGATGGAGCCCACTGAAATATTTTGGAATCATCATCATTACTGGGTTTCACTTGAAAATATCTAAAAACAAGTTCGGTGACAGGCAGCGGGTCACAGCTTCATATTCGGAGGAGCTGGTGGTCACAGCTCGGTGAGGAATGGAGGAGTCCAGGGATTCAGAGGATCCGTCTGATATTGAGATACTGAACTGGATGACTTTGACTTTCAACGGCTGCCATGGAAACTGTACAGTTTACCTGCGACAGAAATATCAATATTTGTTGGTCCTGAATTTTAGATATTAAAAAACCCCAAAAAATGTATTTATAATATATTTTTCTATACACAATATGTTTAAAACTAAGCTTCTATACAAATTTAGAAACTTTCCTATACATAGCACTTGTAAAGATTCATTAATGCAAATGGAACCAAATAAAATCAACCTTTTTAAAAATGTAAGTTTCTCCTTTTTCACATATTCAAATGTTAAAAAGCTTAATAGAGAAAAACCTCAAGGCCAAAGTGCATGAATGACACATCATTTCCAAGATAACACAGTCTCACATCTTCTCCAAAGGTTCTTTAAATCATCATTTAAATCAGGGATCATTTAAAAACCATCTCTTTGTGCTGATGGATTTGAGTCATCTGCAAAAAGGCTTTTAAATATCTGGTATTTGGAGCTTATAAGAGAAACGGTCAGAAGGAATATCAAGCAAACCACAACTCAGAGCATATTGTGTTACTCCACTCAGTGAAGATCTGACACGCTGCCTTTGGCTCCGAGAGCTGGACTCTTCCATTCGGGTCCCGGGGGACGACAGGAAGTGTCTCCAGTGTCGTTTGGAACTGTTTCATATTCCATGTCTCTTTTAACGTCGTCTTCAAATTGAGCTTTGTTCTCTGGAAACGTCTGATGGGCGTGTTTTCAATCAATGGGTTCAGATCTCTCCTGTACATGTTGAACACATGTTGAACACATGTTGAACACATGTTGAACACATGAGACACTGAACATGGCTCAGTTTCATGAGTGCATGTAGGAAATGTGTGTTATATTTTTATCTGATGTGTTTATTTGACAAATTAACACAGTTTGTTTCATTCTCCCTCCCCTCACTCTTCTTTTAACTCATGCTTCATATTACATTATTATTATTACTTGTTAAATGACCTTCGATCGTTTTCTTCTAAAGATGAATCTCATTATATATGGATATATATTCAATAATGGGCTAATTTGCATAGATTTAAAACACATATTCCCAATCATATACTGGAAAGTCAGGGCTGCTGAGGATTTTGACAAGGACGTAAGTGGACAGGAACAAAGTCGTGCTAATTTGCGTAGTTCCACAGTAATGACGGCTCCTCTGACAGTTGAAGGACAAACACGTCCCCTAAACTAAGCCTCAGTAGAAAGTGATTTTCCCCCGTTTGACAGGTGCGTCACTCCACTTCAACCTGGACTTTATATTTTCTACGTCCCCGGCCTCTTCTTCACGTCTATTTCCATCTCCGGGATTTTTTCTATACGCTGCTTTTTTAAATTGCTCCGCTGGCTCTCGCCCCGTCGCAATAAGGCGGCGCTATGCGTTGGACTGGGGCCATTTTGGGCTCCAGCTGTGGGAGGGTAACTGGCAGAGCGGCTCATCTGAATTCAACACATTTATGATATTTCCCAACTCGACTTCTGACCCCTCGTGCGACGGCTTTTTCCTCGCTCTGGATTGCCGAGGCTACGATGATTAAAAATTGAGAAGAAGAAGAAGAGAGCGAGCGAGCTGAAAGCGTTCTTCGGACGCCGGGTATGAATGCAGGGGAATTAGCGATGCAGCTCAAGAACAGTTTGGGAAATAGCACTGACAAGGAGTGTTGACACATCATCAAACTGAGACTGATTGCTTGAATAATTGGTTTGTACCTAATTATATTAGAGTGGCCTCTTGGGTGTGCGTATGATTATGTGTGCAGAGCTTTCTGTGCTCCATCGCTGCCTGTGTGCACTGGGATACAGGCCGGCCCAGGGAGGAGGGGAGGGGGGAGACCAGGAACCAACTCACGCACCCCGTCTGTAGACATCTTCAGGTCATAAGATGCAAATATATATATATATATATATATAGTTTCACATTGCAATTCCATAAGCTTTATATGGAAATACAAATACAAACTCCTGCAGGAAAATGGTGGGTGGTATTGCTCTAACAGCCCAAAGTGACCTGAATGGGAATATTTAGTATTTATGTCCATTATCTTCAAACAAGACTAATAATTATACATAATTAGAGTGGCTATAATCAACTTCATTAGAGTAACAGTGGATGTAAAGACTCTGTCACTGAAGTGGGTCACTCACATGGTTTATATTTAGATAACGATCACGCAGCTCTGCAGGGTCCCTCAATTCTAACATCCCACAACTTTGTTCACGTTAACAATAACTCCTCCACACACACACACACACACACACACACACACACACAAACACACACACACAAAAGATGGCCGCCCCCTCCTTCCTGTTTATGTCTCCACGGCTTCGCTCATTGTGGAAACTGGTGAGCTTCTCTATTATATTTTTCTCTCGGGTGTTGACCTCGCCACGATGTTGCTGTGTTATAATTTTGCCTCTATAGAAATAGAATTGAATAGAATGGACAACTTTGCTGTGTAGTTCCTCTCCTCCCACTCACACAGCTGTTTTGCAGCCGAGGAGCTTTGAACACGAGTGTATTCAGTCAGAAACACACCTTCACTCTGCGTTATTCACACAAAGTTGAGTCCTCGCGTTCACTGACCCCGAGAAGCAAATGTACCAAACTACCCTAACAACAGACTCAGCAGCCGAGTGTGTGTGTGTCTGTGTGTGTCTGTGTGTGTGTGTGTGTGTGTGTGTGAGTGTGTGGGTTCAGACTCAACTCACCAGAAACTATGGTTCTTTCAGTTCTCTCCCCTCTTTGGTATCGGAATCACGAAAACTCCAAGAAAAACATCTTTTCATTCTCAGGTCACACGAGGCACCGGCACTCCACAAATTTGTGTGTAATTGCAAGTTTCCATTAGCTTGTCAGAAATCACATTGAAAAGCACTGTGGGCGAGTATTCAGCTGAATCGCAAACTCCAAATCAATGCAAACGTTGGCCAATATTAATTTTTGTAAATAAGCACATAGGCTTCAAAGGTGATTATTATCATTGTGTTAAAGGAAACATTAAAAAATGGTGTCAGGTAAAGTGAAAGAGGAGGAATAGAGATGTTTCCTCCACGTGCCTGAAGTAATAACACAAAAGGAACAACACAAATTAAAAGTATGTACCTGGATATAAAAGCACAATATGTCTCCTTTACAACCTTGTAGGTCTGCTGCAGTATCTCTGTGCGTAAAGGAAGTGCTTTGCAAACTCCTCTTTCTTTTGTTACTCCTGTTTTCATGCAGATCTTTCTCCCTGAAGGTCAAACTGCACAGCGAAGACATTAAATCTCTGAATCACTGTGCAGACGATACTGAGTCTCTGTCAGGAGACATGTACACATTCAGATCCTGAACCCACATTAGTGCATAACATGGTTAACTGCATGTAACACAAATCTCTCCTCATGAGTCATTTCTTTGTGGGCTACTGATCTTAATTCATTCCTGTCTGAATAAATACAGAGCGTAGCATAAAACATCCTTATTGTAGAAATTATATCCGTGAGCTTGTTTCTGAAAGTGATAAAACTTTCTTTTGGGGGGGGGGTTTCCTTCCTTTTTTTGGTTTCGGGTTTATTATTTCAATTTTGCCTCGTTAATCTGACATCACTGCCCCGTCACACAGAACCGTGAGCTGCACTTTTGTTCGTCAGTAATCATTTGTTTCTCCAGCTTTGGTTTTTCCCCCTCTGGCAGCAACGCAGCAGTTTGGGCAGATATGGTAACAATCCTTCTTTTCACAGTCACTTTCTTGTCGTGCATTTCGAGTCTCTCACTTCCAATCCGACGTTTTTACCACAAGGCAAAAGATCCGTTTAGATGCATCTGGCACAAAGGAGTCGGGGCGGCCTTCAGAAGTACTCCACCGTCATTCTGTGTTCTTTCCCCCCTCCCAGTTTTGTAGAAAGTGACAACAATCACACGCTGAACGTTGTGTTCTCATTATAATGTTTGTTTTCTGTGCCTTTAGTGTGTAACAGTCGCTCGTGGCATGTGGCGCCACGCGGAGCATCCTGCTGTTCGGTAAGAACACGACAAACAAGCCAAATGAGCTCGCCTGCAAACGAGCCCGGTTAATCTACAGCCATGTTTGATTTCCAGACACCAGAATAAAGAGGGGGATGTGATGGAGAGATGTGACAGGAGGAATATATCTGCAGTTTGGGTTTCAGTGGTGGAGGACGTCACTCGGTGTGACCACGATGTCTCTCGGAGTGAGGGGGGAGTGAAGCAGAGGGCACTGCTGGGGATTAGCGTCTGTAACGGGGTTTTTGAGGATAGTCGGGATTGCAGATCCGGAGCAGATACGTTACCAGGGGTAAACACCAGGCTGGGGACTGGAGGATTTAGCCGGTGAAGGCTTCCCCCCTCTCCGTGTGGACCGAGTATCACTGTGCTCTAAAGTACACTCATTTCCCACGTTCATTTACTCAAGCAGCTCCAGCGGGGATTTGGTTATCCTCTCTGAAAGGCCACCGCAGTCTTATAATACTGCCCCTGCACAGGGAGGGGATAATGACTCACGAGGGAAGGATGAACAGAGAGTGACTGAGAGAGCAAGAGAAATATAAAAAATGGGGAGATTGAGCTGTCACGTGTTTTTAAAATCAGAGTGCAAAGAGAATTTAGTGCAATATTTTAATTTGACTTAAGGAATATTGAACCTTTCCCCCTCCAGTGACAGATGGTAGGTAGAAAGACAGGGGGTGTTTCCCCGGGTGCATCTAGGGAATCCTATTGGTCAACAATCTATTTATCATTTATATACAGATGTAATATCTGTGCACTCTTGTGTTGTTTGGTTTTCCGGAGACGAGCAGTCGCAGGTTAGTGCAATAAACAATCTTATAGCAGTAGTAAACATTTCTTTTAGGTGTCTTTTCAGTGGTATTGAATCAAAGTTTATTCGCCTTCAGATGTGGAACTCAGAGGAATTGTCCCAATAGCAGGAAGGTACAAGTTTCCTGATAGAAAAGTGGAAACTCAACAATGTTAAAATGTTATATTACAATCCATAAAAAACGCTCACATATTTGGCAACGCAGATCTTTTTTGATGAGCAGTTCCTCTGATGGGCTTTAAATCACAAAGTGCATTAGGACGTTAAGTCCCTCTCACATATATCATATTTCATGTGATGACAGTTGATGGCCTGCACTTAAAAGAATATAGTGTTCAAGGTTGAATTGGTTAAATACAAAACGTACCACGGTTTTATGAACAATGTTAGGCTTTACAGAATGTTGGTGTGATCGTTTCCATGGTTCATCACGAGCAGAAGATGATGTTAATTATGAAATCAGGTGCACAAACGCTGCAGAGGAAAAGGGCAGATCCAATCAAAACCTAAGAAAACATGGAAATATGACATTTGCAGACGTAATTTAAGTTTGAATTATAAAACAAATGAATCATTAGTTGCTTTCAGACGTGCACTGAACTCCAGAGATTCTCCACACAAGTGAGAGCCTCTGGAGTGTCAACCATCTTTCTCCCCTCGTATAAAGTCTGCAGAATGTCTGGAGGAGGCGACTTGTGAGAACACAGCAGGTGTCGCTCTGCAGGATTCACTGTGAGCTAGTCGGGGGGGAGATTGATGAGGTTTCTAACACGTGACGAAAATGAAAACAAACATCTCCAGGAGGAAAGGGCGGTGTCGTACGTGTAGAAAACACCGACAAAGATCTGATGTGATCAGATCCAGTGTGTAGTGCATTAACCAGCTGATCGACCATGTGACGCGTTTAACACAGGACGATCTCTGTGGTGGAGAATAGAAACATCAACACATCCCCCCTCCCTCTCTCCCTCTCTCTCTTTCTCTCTCATTGTGAATTCTCCAGCCAGTAACCGGCTCTTTTCACTGATTGAGGCCTAATTGGACATCACACAGACTTTATATGAGGGCGTGTAAAGTTAAGTGTAATGTCCTGTTGAACTGATTCGGACGTTTGTGTTTACACATGAGCTACAGCTCCTCTGGGCGATGTCTGGAAAAGGTCAGGCCTGTAGCAGTTGAGTGTGTGAGAGCAGCTTGACATCAATGTTTACTGTTGTGTTTTAACAAGATAATTCCAATACATAATCCAGATTTGCCAAGGCCGGGTCATTAAGCTCAGTCTGGATCTGCCACCGTCCAGCTGCTGTTACAGGTCACTTTGCAGAAATGATTAATTTACAGTATATGATGCACTTTTATGAAATGTTGTGGTGGGAAGGAGACAGGGAGGAGTCAGTCGAGCTGAAATGAGCTGAAAGAGGCAAATGTACATGAATCTCTGAGTAATTCTACTTTTATTGTAACTATAGTTTGTTGATAATACTATATTTTTTTGATTTTTAGCCGATGTTCTCCTGTTTGTTCTATTAACTTCTAACTTTAACCACATTTGTATTATTGTAACCAAACTAAAGTTGTCGATCAGCCCCAATATCAAAACGGATTCATCTCTTTTAATATTGTGGCTTATTGATGTGCAGTCTATCGAGTTAAAAATGAACCTCAATTCAAAGTGTTCAAATAAATAAAAACGAGATCATTTTGAATACTTCCAGTCGATGGCGTCTCCCAACATCCCCCCAGTAGAGGACCGCCAGAAAGATTTATCTCCCAGCAGTGAATGGTAATGGATTTGAAGGCACAGACAAACAGTGTTGTCCTGCCCTGTGGGGCTGTTATAGAGAAAATACTCCAATGTGTCATTCCATGCAGAGGCCGCGGACAAACAACAACTTTCTCCCAAAGACTTTGGAGGAGGACTGGGGGTGTTTGTTTTTCCTGAGCTGTAAATCCAAACTCCCCGAAAAACACTAAAATCATGAATGCAGGACTGATACTCGCTGGGTGTTATTACTGTTTCTAATGATTCATGCATCATTTCATTTTTCTCTCGGTGCTATTTCGCCTCCTGCCTCATTTTTCCTCATGATTAGCCATTACTATTTGTTTTTCAGCCCCCCTCCCCACAGTAATTACAATACAAATTCAAATTTAACACTGCATGGTTTTGTAAGTTCCGCTGACAGCCGATCCTGGACACAAACCTTTACTCACAAAAAGGAGCTCAGGCCTTTTTCTAAATTGTCCTTGTTGTTCACTTTTATTTAAAAAGGATCCAACAAACCTCTTCCGCCATTTCTCTAAACTCCATATAACAGATCTCACAGTGATCAGTGTGGGTTCCACAGCAGGGGGGATCAGGGGGGGCGTCTTCCGCTCACCTTCAAGGTGCTAACGCTGACTTCTCTCCTCTGATTGGCTCCGAGACGGGTCGGGCTGAGATATGAAATGAATACCACAATACGACAAGAAAAAGGCGAAGTGGAAAAGCCTTGGTTGCTTCCCCCACACAAATGTGTATTAGGTCAAATTAATAAAACACATTGAACGTGACACATCTACTGGATTAAATGAAATCACTGCACTTCATTAATATGAGAGTCGAGTGAACGCGTCTGTGCTCATTGTTTGGAATGTGTGTGTAAGTGGAAGAGACGAGGACGAGACTTTTTAAACAACATCTTCAACTTCCACACATGTTCGTGACATGTGAGGAGCGTTGACTGAGCTGCAGTTCTGGTTATCAGGGGCAACGATGGGAAATTAATTAAATAATTTAAGTTTTAAGGGACTAAATTAGGTTTGAGTAGTAAACAGGGACACTTGGCTCCTGGATGTGGGAACCCAGGGGAGACGTGATGCTTCTTAGAATAATTCCACCGCTTCACTGACAAGAAGAAACTGTCATAAATCCTTCAGGTGATGCTGATATTTTTTTGTGAAGCAATGGGTCCAAAAGCTGGTATTTCATAATTTTCCTTTTTATTCCATTGACACATACACATATAGAAATCCCTATTTATAAGGATTTTTTTCAAAAACAAGTTTACAAAGTTCTTCAGATATCAGACCGATGAAGACAATGAGACAAAGGGAGGAAACAGACATAAAAATCCAAAGGAAATCGTTTTTTAATGAAATATAAAACAGTATTCATAAAATCCTGTGCATGTTTAACCTTGATGCGCCGGCTCTACTGTGCTTAATAATAATCTGTGACACATGAATGTCGGCCTCCTGACTTATTGAGTCTATTTTCTGGGCACTTGTACCTCCTCCTCCCCTGGATCCTCTCCTGGTGTTGCAGCTGAACTCATTTCACTTTGAATTTAAAACGGCCCCACATGCTGAGCCTCTTCATCAAAGCTGCTAATGAAGAGAGCCGGTGAAGAGGGAGGTGAAATCACATTAAAGAAATAAAACCTCTGCAGGTGACAATTATTTGATTCTATGGGCTTTAAGATTCTATACCTTTTAAATATGCAAATTATGCAAATGCAGCAATTTGCATATGTTCCCTGAACAGGAATCTGAATATTAAATAAAGAGAATTTCAAAGTGTTGACGTTGTATTAGAGTCAATGGTTTCACAGTGGGAATTCTATCTATTTATCTTAAATCATTAAAGATTCTCAACAGACATAAAACATCATTACTTCTTTTGAAATAAAATGTCAAAGACGTAACATTTGTGTTCGTCTATAATTCACCAAATTAGCTAAACGTGTTTTTTCTTCTATCCGCGAGCACCAGGTTCAAAGGTCACCCGGAGCGAGTGTCTCTTGAGACTCGGCTCCGTTACGTCTTCAAACAGATCAGAGTCCAGAGAGACTTCTGTCTTCGGTCTTACACAAAGCGAGCAGGGTGAAGGTCACCTCTGCAGAACATGGGAAAAACAACATACATGCATACGTCTCAATCCGCGGGCGCTCGCCCTCATTACTGGATGTGACGGATCCTGATGCTTCATTAACAGCAGCTTGAAGAAGTCGGGTGCAGGTCAAGTGTTCGACGCTCTCGGACCGGAGCCTGTGATTGGACCCCAGAGTCCCGTGGAGTTGGCACGTCGCCAGAAGAGCGAGCTCGAGATGACGGGCCACGCCGTGACTTGTGACCCCGGAGCTGCCCGACCAAAGACGCCCTAATTGGCTGCTCCCCTCCTCGACTGCGCTACCCCTCCATTACAGCCCTGTGTTTGCAAACTGCTGATACACTGGGAGCTCAGATGAGATGACATGAGACAGATGTGGAGAGAGAGAGAGAGAGAGAAGGAGAGAGAGAGAGAGAGAGAGAGAGAGAGAGGAGGCAGACGAGGGCTTCACTGCAGCACTCCACTTAGCTATCGTAAGTTTTTATGCTACTTTAAACTTCACCTGCACTACATTTAATAACAGGGGGATAGTGGACTTGTTTACCTTGTTACCTGCCTTGGAGAATATGGATGATTTATACAACACAACAAAACGTGGTCACCTTGGAAATTATGACGGCTATTTTGAGATGAGACGACTCGCTGGGTGGGAAGTGCTCCCGTTCAGTTTCACCTCCAACAGGACGCTGCAGCTCGAGCTGGAGCAGGGAGCTGATCACATGATTTTACATATATTAGCTGATTGGCAACAGATGCTTGGTTCACGCTTCACCAGCCGCTTGGATACCAGCGGACGAATAATGTCCAATATCTTCTTGTAACCTTATATTTTTTAAACCATCACGCTCCTGACCTCCTCATGCAAATGCCTCCACTAAACCGAAACCACCTCCTCCTCAAATCTTCGTCTAAATATTAATTAAAGACGGGATTCGTTCCCCCAGCTGAATCCATGTAGCTGCTCATATTCTTCTTTCAAAGAACCGGGTATCATTTCATGTTTTCAGATAAAATCTTAATTTATTCTATTAGTGAATTGCGCCTGAAGTTTTTGTTTAATGGACGAGTCTGTTGCAAGAACAAAATGCATAAAACAACAGAGCCAGTGTTAGCGTGCGTAGCCTTGAACCAACGTGCAGGCGGAGTTCTGGCTCACCTCATCACCTAGTTAGCATTTAGTGGGAGTGGGTACATGTCCCCCGGTGCCTTATGTTACCAGATTGGTATTTTCTCCACTTCTGTTAAAGCCCTGAACATAGGAAACATGGAACATATGAAGAAAAGACCCTGTATTGGCCATGATATCTGTATCTCTATTTTTGTTTTTGGTTAAAGATGTGAGTCCTTCAAACTACTGGGAGAGAGGCAGACGACACACGAGGGAATGAAACGAAATGGAAAAACGAAAAAAACAGCGAGCGTCTGAATCCATCGAGCGCCGGGGAACATCTGTCCCCGGCTAAAAAAGCAAAATGGGTCAGAAATGAAGGACAAAGTTTGGACGCAGGAGAAACCGTGAGACAGAGAGACGATGGGCAAATAAGAAAAGATGGGGGGGGGGAAGATGGAAGTGGAAATGAATGCAGGCGGGCAGTCAGTGAGTCTTCTGATCAGGAGGACGGGCCCCCCCCCGACCACACACATGGCGTCAGCGCTGGGAGGAGACTGATGGATTCGTTTGATAGATGTGTGGACGCGGTGGAGCCACGGCCCCAGCTGCTGGGCCTAATGAAATGTGTCCCACTACAAGATAGAGCGCTCTGATTTAAACACATCCTGCCCACGCTGTTCCCTCTTCTCCCTAATACAGCCAGAGAAGAGCCGACGCCGCCCGCTCTCTCTGTTTGTATTCCTATTTGAGAGCCCGGCGTTTTCATTTGGGAACCAATCCGCTGCCCGTCGTCTCGGCGCCCAAAATGAATCACCGCTTCCATTTCCTGCACCTGTAGATGGTGGACGGGTGAAACTTGATGTGAAATCTGCTCCATCCACTGCCTGAGTTTCACCTTCAGCTTGTGCCAGGTGGAAAAGAATATATTTACTAATTCCACAAACGTCTTTGTCTTTCGGACAAACTACAGCAGCGCCACCTTGTGTTTCCAGCAGCAAATAACATCTGGCCAGGGGAGGATTTCATTATTATTCAACAGCAACATTCATAGAATCATCAAACTCAAACAGCCCATTCACAACGAGCACTGCAGTTTTTTGAGTTCTTCCTCCCCTGATGCCTCACGCCCTTCTCCCTCCCTGACACTTCACCCTCACTCCTCTCTCACCGCGCTCCTCGTCCTCCGGGGATCGGCGGCTCTGGTTTTCTCCTGCAGGAGTTCAGGGCGCTCGGTCAAGGAGAGTCCTCGTCAGCCCGAGTGTTTACAAAGCTTTCTGCCGTGTCAACAAGGACAAAATGCTCCTCTCACTAACTTCTCAGATCCTCAAATTCAACACGTCTCCGCCGTGCCACCTTTTCACTTGAAGGCCAGACTGCATCTCTGCAATCCGTGTCCTTCGCTGCCTCAGCTGTGTGTACATGACTCTCTGTGTGTGTGTGTGTGTGTGTGTGTGTGTGTGTGTGTGTGTGTGTGCGGGCGCTCGCCGAAAGCCCTGCTTCCTCCCTGGAATAATTGATTTAACAAATTGCCGGCCATGTTTCATTCTGAGGAAGTGACAGGAGCAAAGCGGGGAGACGGAGCCAGGAGATTAATTAGGAAACAAAGTCATCTTTATGGAAATTAAATGCAGCCTGTGATGATAGCCGTCCTCTCCCATCAGTCAGCCGGGTTCCATCCCTCGTGCATGATGAAGGACGGTAGGGGGGCCGGAGCCCAGCGCCTCCACAGCACCTCCTTCTGCACTGCCGGCTCCGGCTCCCACTTTCATGGGGGGTTTGTTTGGGGCTATAAGGCTGGAAACAATTCACTATCCTCTCCTTTGGCCTGCATAGAGAATCATCCTCCTACCGCTCATGTGCAGCCCCTGCATACGTGTGCAATATGCAGTTTGCTCATATACTGTGACATTATGATTGTAGACGCAGGATTACTCGTGCTCGCTCACATCTGACCTCGGTCGCTCGGTCGAGAGGATTCTGGACGCACGCGGCGTTCTGACCGAAGACGGATTGAATTTAATTAGTCTGAAAAAGTCAGAGCATCGGATCAGGAAACAGAAAGTAAAGGATCGATATGAATCCACCTGAATGGATCTTTGTTTTCTTTCAGTTCGGTAAAGGCAGTCGTTCTAATTCCTCTCTGATTTCCAAACAGACGACTGGAGATGGGTCTGGTTACCAGAAGAAGAAAAACAATCAATGATCAAGTGTGTCATCAAACCACATCTGATACGAGGACCAATCAACACATGGGCTGTGGGACAACAAGACAAAACGTCCAATAGAACATTTGAGACACAGTTGTGTCCCAGGACAGTTACACACTTGGGCCCCCGGTTAAATGTGTTGACTCACTCGAGCCAGTTGGAGCAAAGGATGCAGAATATTCCTATTTAGACACCTTGGACACATTCATATCAGTAACCTCTACATATGCATATTTCTTTATTTCCTACTCTTTCTCCTCTATGGTTTTGAATACAGGGGAAGAGGGATCCGTGCTATGGCAGTAAAATGTATGTCAGCTGTTCCAGATGCAGCAAATTGCAAACACTAACAATAACAGTCCCTGATTTGTCAACAACCATCACTTATTCTGTGAGAAATATGTGAAAATGTTATAGAAACTGAAAACATATCCTTCCACCAAGTTTCATGGAAATCATTTCAGTAATTTTTTGGTTTTAATTCTGCTCACAGATGAAAAACGTAATCTCCTTGGTGGAAGTGAAATAGACAAAATCAGTGTTCTAGTGTTCTAGATCATTAAAAAGGGGCTGAAATATTCAAACTGATTTAATTCAAGCAAATCTCCAAGAATAAAATGAGAGGTTGACGTTCAACTCAGTAATGAAACAGTTTTCCTTCGAGTGCACCCCCCCCCCACGCACGAAATGTTGACCTCCAGGGGATCATCTGTGCACAGCCTCCCCGTTAATATGTTTGTGTTCACATTCCTGGAAGCTGCAGAACTGGAGGAACAAAGGGCCAATTAGAATAACCATCATCGTGCCCTAATCATCTGGGGTTGCACACCGAGAAATGAAAATTATGATGGCGCCGAGTTTGCCCATCCCCCGGGGGGTCCTGGAGCATCTCCGCCGCGCTGCCTCCCAAGCTGCTTTCTGGGTCTCGCTTCACCATCTCCTCCTCAACCCCCCTTCCCACACTGCTCATTCTGTATCCATTTTATTTCTCTCCTCTTCTTCTTCTTTCTCTATAGTCCCCGGTCGCCCATGAGCTGCCTGCGTGTGTGGTGGTTTCTTTTTTTTTCTGCTTTGGAGGATCTTTCAGGAGCAATTCCTCCCCTGGTAAATAAGTGTTGTGACAGGAGACAGGTTGGAGGAAACGTTCGAGCCTGATGGGAGGAGGATGGAAACAACCTGAAATCTCATCCTGCAGCAGCATCCTGAGGCCTCTGCAGCTGTGTGTGTGTGTGTGTGTGTGTGTGTTTGTGTGGATTTGAGTATTTCTGGTTGTGCGACAGTCAAATATCAGAGTTCTGCAGTGAATGAATCTGGTGGACAACGACGGCTGTTAAGACGCAGGATACAAGTCAAAGGAGTATTTTAACTCCTGAGAATATGTGTGAGAGGGTGGAATCATTGTACAACTTTGTGACCTTTGCAAATAAACAATTTTAATTTGATTTCTTCTTTACCCACTCTGCAGCTAGCGGCCGGACTAGACTGTCCCATCTCAAAGGTTTCTCCAAATGTGGCGTCCTTCCATCCCCCGGGAAACAAGGCTCCAAACGATGGATCCTAGTCCAGCCAACCTGTCCCAGGATCCTAATGAGCTTTGTGGACAAACCGCTGATGCTGCCAGTAATCATAGAAACTACAAGTCCTCCTGCTTTCCTCCGACTCGTCACCAGATTGTCGGCTGAGATCAGTGTTTCTAGAAAAAAACATCTGCAGCTCATCTCTGGTGTAACTTGTGAAACACCAGTTCTCTCTGCACCTTTTGAATGTAAGTGGAGTGAATGCAAACACAAGTCTGTTATTATCCCTGAACACAATATTTACACTCACTACCTCTTCTCCTGTAAACATCTGGATCTGCACCCTCTGATGTTGAGGTGATATCGATGAACGTGAGGTTTTGAAACCAGTTAACGACAGGGACCATCGATGGTTGTTTGTCTGAATTAATTATAACGCCCAACAACTCTTGTACAAATTAAGTATAAGTAAATTGCACTGAACACAAGTGTTTTTAATATACTGCCACGCACACTTAAATTTATTTGCGAGGAGCGTGATACGTCTGAGATGCTAATTATGTACTTAATGTGTTAATGACATATAATTAGTGCGGTTCTGAATATATATCAGTATTTCACTGTGTACTTCAACACAGCACTAGTTTTTATTCCAGTGCACTTGTAACTTTAGCTGAGCAACAGGAGCCACCCTGGTTAATTCATGTTAATAAAGCAGGAGGTGTTTATTCCTCCCTGATCCCTCGCTTCTCAAAGTGTCGACGTAACAAACACCTCATCCTCCGTTTGTTTGTAAAGCTGCTGATTCATATCAGAGATTAACGTTGCTTTTTTAACGTGAGAAATACTTTTTTAATCCTTTAAAAGTTCGGCATTGCCCTTGAACTTGCTTGTTCCAGTTTCAGCAGTTTTAAAAACATTTTAAAAGCACATTTTTCCATCTATTTTAAGGTAAAACATTTGCATAATGTTGGATTGAAGCAGCTCCAGGACATCAGCAGTGCCCTTACTCGGTTTTCTTCTCCGTGGAAACGAGTGAGCATCAAGCACACCGCTCCATTTTCAGCTTCAGAGACAGGCAGCGATTCCTCTTGTGTTGGCCTGATGAACTCTGCTCACATCGGAGACGCAGGTTCAACGAAACGTGTTGTTCCTCAACAGCACAAGTTCTTATCTAGCTCACAGGACCCAGTTACTGACCTAGATTCTCATTCTTTCAGTTTTTTTGCCGGTGTAGGAACTGACCATTTGTCTGTGGCTGATAAATGAGCCAATGCAATCACAGCATCCGTCTGTGTTGATTAAGAAGTATCACATCTTCCGCTCGGTGTTAAAAAAATATATTCAGCTTTTTCATTCGCCGCCGGGCCCTCTGTGTTTGTTGCCAGGTTAAAAGAGAAATCGCGGAAGACGTGTTTTAATGGAAAGTTCAGAACGTGATTCTAAGTGAGGAGGTGAAGTGTTGCTTTGACTTTTTCTGAGACAGAGACGACAACTGAACAACAATGAATCCTCCGGAAAACAAGACAGCCAGAAAAATAAATACAAAGAACAGGGAAGCCAAGATTTTAGTGAGTAGCGGCCGCTCCAATGCACACACTCAGAGTTCAGGGAGGGAGATGAAGAGACACGGGGGGGTCGGGGTGCGGGGGACAGATGCTGAACCAGAAACAAGCTGAATAAGTGATGAAATGTTTCTGCTCTCAGGGAGGAGATGAAATGGAAAATATGAACGGCAGCAGACTCCACAGGCTCCGGTGCAAAAAAAAACAACAATGTCCCGGTCAATACTGTGACTTTTTCATTTACAGCCAATGTCACTGGAAGCTGGTGCAGGAGGACTAACACTGATTGGTTCAGAAACACAGTTTAAACCAGTTCCACCAGTTAATACTTACACTGGTTTACATCTGCAGCTTTATTGGTTGTTTTAGCGTCACCTGTAAGGATTCACAAAGGTGTGAAACAAACGGGGGAAAAATATAAAACTCAATTACCCATTAATCAACACACTCATTTACTCAGACACACACGCACATACACACTGGTACACACACCAGTTTATTTGGAAACTTTTTCTTTTTAGTAGAATTTATTGTGATGGTAATTCCATTTAATAGACAAATAGGAAACAACTGCTGAATGTCCACTCTAATTATTGTCATCCATTTAAAACGATATTTCCAGGTCACGGTGTAGCTCAGAAACAGACACTATGAAATGTCAAAATTCAATAAAGGCCACAACAACAATAATAACGACACACGTCTTAAGGGCTGCTACTTCAAACACAGGAAGCTTCACATTATGCAGAGCACGCAGGACACAATGGTGGAGGTCAAGTTTGATAGAAGGTGTAAAGAGCTTTGGACTTGGATCTGGATTTATGGCCCGAGTGGTGTCTGTGGTTAAGGTTGGGGTTTAAAGTTTGACGTGAGAAGTTGATAAACAACTGACGTCCTGTCGCTAAATACATTTCTCGGCCGGGAAAGGTCGTCGGGGTCAAACGGGACATCAGGTGGTGCTTGGTCGCCATCTTTGAGCGGCGTGGATAGAATTATAATTTTGCATTTCATAGTTTCCCCTTAGAATTTGGTTTTACAAACATCCCATGGTGCCGTCTCTGTGTCTTCTGCCTTTATAACACTAGCAGAGCTCCACATCAGCTGCTGTGGTAGTTCTGGCCAGACGCACACTTCATACTTCGATTTCTTCACGCTCTCTGGTGAAGTTTAATCTTGCAGTTTGGCGAGTGATGGTTTGACTCGATCAGTCACCGGAACTCCAGCTTCTGAGATAATCCTCGAGCCAAGTCAGAAACATCTTTCTATTTTTCCAAGATACAAGGTTTGTCATGTCGTCTCACAATCCTCCACACGTAGAACAAACATGTCATCAGATACAAAACTGCAGAAGCTGTGGAGTTCACATTTTATTTGATAAACGTTGTCTTGGAATTAGCTCTAATTTAAAAATCACTTTTTGCATTGGCCTGTATTCAATATTCTATGGAACCAGTTTCTTTTACTGATATTTATGAGACTTCTGCAATTACATTAATGGAGATTTGCAAAAGAATATCTTATAATATGTGAGATTCCTGTTTTGTTGTTGAATATTCTGTTTATTGGTGTTTTTTGTGCTGATGACACCATTTTGTAATAGTTATTAAAAGTGTTGATGATTGCACGGGGGTGTACGCAGCCTGTGGATTGTTTTGTTGTAAGCCAGACATGCTCCAGTTGGCAGCTGATCCTCTTCAGTCCACTGGGATTCAGTCTCCCATGCACTGGGAACTCTGGTTCCCCCTGACACCGGAATCATGTCAATATAATTCCACAGGGAGTCTGGTAAGTACCAGGAAAACAGAATACAGTGAGAACTACTGGGGGAAAGGAAAGTCTTTTTATCATAAAATCCATGAACAGTTCATTTCCTCCTTTGCTAATGAAAATTCTGTGAGACATATCTGGGAGAAAGGATCTCCTCTATTAATTTCATCCTGCTTTCCCTTTATTGGTCCACCCACAGAACCCAAATGAAATAACCCTGTCAGGTCTAATTCCAGTAAGACATTGCTCTTCCAGCGTGCACACACACACAGACACACACACTGACACACACACACCGTATGTTACCCAGGTGCACCCCACCAATAACCAATCAGGAGCTGAGCTTGACATTTCTGCAAAGCTCCCCAGTATGAACCGTAATCTTTTGACGCACTGAATCCGAACAAAGATTGTGAGCGCTGACATAATGATTAAGTCTGGTAATTAAAAGGATCAGTGCAACAACTCTACACACGTGTTATCGATGGTGGATGAGATATATGAATCAGAGACCTGCTGTCCAAACGCACATGCACGTACACCCAACGATTCCCAATCTCTAGAAGAGCTCGTTAAAGAACCCAGCTTTTTGAGTTTTCAGTTTTTTTTTACTTGTGAGGCTTGTTTGGATTTCACAGAGTCACTGAGAATCCTTTCACACCTTCAGTCAGAGTTAAGAACAGCCTCACCCGCCCCCGCCCCCAGTCTCCATCATGTCAAACTAACCACTTGAGTGCTCTAAGCCCCCGACTGCAGCCTCCCACCTGAGAGCAGCGGGCAGCACACTTCATAAGTAACACAAAATGGCCTTGACAAGGAAAAAAGCAACACACAAAAAAACAGAACGATAAATCATGTGACAATAGGGTGCTCACACACACAAATCACACAGTGAGCGATTACAAATATATTCACGTTTTCATGATTCTGACAATTACGATCAAAAGATTTGTTCTCTCCTCGCAGCTCCTTCTGGCAACATGACACCAAATTCTAAATCAACACAATAAATCGAAATGCAAGGGATTATGGGATAATGGGGGATCTTCAAAATAAATTAAAGTTTTGCCAATTATGTATTGAGTTGAGACATATTTAGAAAAAAAACTACTAAATCCAGATTAAACATCATCAAGTTGTTTTTGAGTTAGAAAGAACCAAACTTGTCACTGGAATTTATTTATTCGATCAGAATTTATTAGACAAAAATCTGTAAACAAGCAATGTTTCATTTTGTGTGTTTCTCAACAACACGTCCAGAGAAACCAGAGCGAGTGTTGCTCTGCTCCTGTGCTCGGGACAAAGATGCATCTAACAACCACTCGTCTTCAGCTCCACTTTGCTTCTCATAACAGACGCTTGACTTCACCGGCCACTTGTTTACCGTCTCTGTGCCGGACAGGAAAACGAGCTCTGCTGGTTTCACCGGAGACAGCTCGTCGACAGGAGGAAACCGCCGAGTGAATTCAGATCAGTGAAGCACAGCAACCAGATAGAGAGAGAAGCTGAGAGCAGGAGAGAGCTGCAGAGCTGGTTCTCACACCATCACCGGCTCTGTAATTGCCGGATTTAGGTTCATTCTCAACAGCTGATATTAGATCTGTACGTGTAGAACCAGAGCAGAAGGAGGAAAACATTTCTTATGGGGTGTTGGGAGTAGACGATACATAAGTCAAGTCAACATAGTCATCAAAACATTTATGGAAGATGAATAATCTGATCTGAGTGTAATTGACTATCAAGCTTAATAAATAGGATTTAATATTTGTAGGTTTAAAAAGAGTTTTTATTCTTAATTTTGTAGAAGCTGATATTGGTCATTTATTAAATTTGGGCGTCGGTTCACCTCGATCAAGGTTCAGCATCAGCTGCTAAATCCAATTAATTAGGAATACATTGAAAAGAGGAAATAGCTTCAAAACTTTTGAAAATAATTCACTCGACACAAATTAAAGGTCAGAAGCTATTTTAAACACAAATTATAACTAAGTTGAAAAGGAACTCGATTTATTAGTGTTCGTTTCTTTCAGTGTATTTGTTTTTTAAATAGAAATCACTGAATGTTGATGAACCTCAAATTGAAATCACATTAAATTAATTTGTTAGAGAATTTTGGCAATGAAATATGGCCGAGTCTCAAAACTAGTGCATTTAAATTTGTTCCACTCGAAACAATGATTATAAGTAACAGTATAAAATACTTATATATATATTCAATAGGCTGAAACTACTCGACGTCTTCTCGGTATTAATCACTTAAATTCTCTAAGCAGACTGTTTAAACTAATGTCTCCCAGCTCAGGAGCAGTTCACCAGTCTGACCCAGTTCTTCTCATAACATCCTTCCTGTCTCTCCTGGACCATGTGAGCAGACCCGTGATTCCGC